>LQNS02278080.1:9298854-9315684 GCA_001587735.2 Parhyale hawaiensis
CTGGCTAACAGGACTGACTAACAGGACTGACTAACAGGGCTGTCTAACAGGGCTTTCTAATAGGGCTGTCTAACAGGACTGACTAACAGGACTGGCTAACAGGACTGACTAACAGGACTGACTAACAGGACTGGCTAACAGGACTGACTAACAGGACTGACTAACAGGGCTGTCTGACAGGGCTGTCTAACAGGGCTGTCTAACAAGGCTGTCTGACAGGGCTGTCTAACAGGACTGACTAACAGGGCTGTCTAACAGGGCTGACTGACAGGGCTGTCTAACAGGGCTGTCTAACAGGGCTGACTAACAGGGCTGTCTAACAGGGCTGTCTAACAGGGCAGTCTAACAAGGCTGTCTAACAGGGCTGACTAACAGGGCTGTCTAACAGGGCTGTCTAACAGGGCTGTCTAACAGGGCTGTCTAACAGGGCTGTCTAACAGGGCTGTCTAACAGGGCTGTCTAGCAGGGCTGTCTAACAGGGCTGTCGTACAGGGCTGTCTAACAGGGCTGTCTAACAGGGCTGTCTAACAGGGCTGTCTAACAGGGCTGTCTAACAGGGCTGTCTAACAAGACTGACTAACAGGACTGACTAACAGGGCTGTCTAACAGGGCTGTCTAACAGGGCTGTCTGACAGGGCTGTCTAACAGGGCTGTCTAACAGGGCTTTCTAACAGGACTGACTACAGGACTGACTAACAGGACTGACTAACAGGGCTGTCTAACAGGGCTGTCTAACAGGGCTGTCTAACAGGGCTGTCTAACAGGACTGACTAACAGGACTGACTAACAGGGCTGTCTAACAGGGCTGTCTAACAGGGCTGTCTAACAGGGCTGTCTAACAGGGCTGTCTAACAGGGCTGTCTAACAGGACTGACTAACAGGACTGACTAATAGGACTGACTAACAGGGATGTCTAACAGGGCTGACTAGCTACAAGCCCACTCGCTAGCTGATCGTATGTGGTCGCGATCGCTTAAGCTCTAAATTTGCACGGTACAGTTTCATTTATTTGTATTTTGTGCATACAGTCTTAGTCTCATGTACTCTTTTAATTCGTCTTGCCTAGGCATTAGTTTATAAAATAAATGCTATATATGTTACATGGATTTATTTACTTACTATACTGTTCTGTATATCTAATGGATGCATAGTAATTATTGACTATACAGTGCTTGTGTATATATGTTTATAAACATGTATCGTTGAAGGAAAGAAGATCAAGATATGTTATCTTTCTTTCATCGAAACATGTTGATGTAACGAATTGTTGCCCACATACAATTATATAAATATTTCAAAGGCTACACAATAACTTGACTGTTGACTGAAATCGGGCCATTCGCAAGTAGGCGTGATAGCGCATATAAGTATTCTAAGATAAAACGCTTTCTAATTAACATAGAGACCTCAAACAAAACAGTATATATGAAAGAGCCAAAGCGAAACTTAAAATCATATTTGAATAAAATGCATAAAAATGTACGATTCGCGCCTAAGTACTGCCAATCATCAGCACGAAAATCTGTAGGAATACACAAAGAATTAAATCAAAGGAGAATACACAAATCGTCTAAAGTCTAAACAAAAACAGTTAGAGCCGCTAAAAATCTAAATGAAAAATCAAAAAAATACTAAAATTAAGTAATAATTTGCAATGGGTATGAACTCTGATAATCGCTTAGCTTTGGTCTTGATTTCGTAATATGCAATGATTCTAAAATCCTAAGCTCGATAAAACTGTTTGCACTGCCTACTATCTTAAAAAAATGTCTTCCTTGAATACACTATTGCACTGTGCTGTATGGTCCCTAATACTGGACTGATCAGGATGCGTTAAAATATTGCCAGTTCTCGGACTCCTTCCCATGTGATCAAGCGCTCGCACACTCAAGGCACGGTCAGTGCAGCCTATGTACCTAGACGTGCAGCGTACGGAACTGAATTCATAAACAATAGACGAGCACAGACCACATGGGAGCTTCTCCTTGAACGGGAAAAAATTGCTAATTTTAAAACTGTTGGTCAATATAAAACGAAAATCATTGTGCATATATTTGAAAGTTAAAAACTGCATTACATCGTTTTTCAATAGGATTACCCAGGAAATTTTTTGAGACTCTTTTGGAACATTCAGTTTTAAATTCGTTCTTTCTGTTTGACGGTAAATTGTACCGGCAAGTGAAGGGCCTAGAAATGGGCTTGCCGCTCGGACCCACATTTGCAAACATATTCATGTGCCACAACGAAAAGAAATGGCTTGCAGACTGTCCGGAAGCATTTCGTCCCGTGTTTTATCAACGTTATGTTGATGATACGTTTATCCTTTTTAGGCACCACACCCATGCATCTTTGTTTCTTCAGTATTTTAACCAGCAGCACAATAAAATTAAGTTTTCAACGGAGCATGAAGTTAATAGGTCGATGCTATTTCTCGATATAAATGTATCCATTTCCAACAATAAGCTTTCCACTTCCGTTTTACGCAAGGATTCATTCACAGGATTAGGAACCAGCTTTTTTAATTTTTCTATGTACAAATGTAAGGTAAATGCTATTAAGACCCTTATTCATAGGGCATTTAATGTCACTTCATCTTATCTTGCCTTTCATTAAGAGTTGGAATTTTTTAAAACATTTTTTAGGTCAAAAGGGTTTCCCCTTCCTTTAGTCAATTCTTGTATTAGGAAGTTCTTAGATAAGAAATATAGAAACCAGCTTGTCATGCATGTGTCAAAGAAACATTTTTACATTAAATTCCCCTACTTCGGTCACCAATCAGAGAAACTGGAAAAACGAATTAATGCAGTTTTTAACTTCCAAATATATGCACATTGATTTTCGTTTTATATTCACCAACAGTTTTAAAATGAACAATTTTTTCCCGTTCAGGAGAAGCTCCTACGTGGTCTGCGCTCGTCTGTTGTTTATGAGTTCAGTTGCGTACGCTGTACGTCTAGGTACATAGGCTGCACTGGCCGTGCCTTGAGTGTGCGAGCGCTTGATCACATGGGAAGAAGTATGAGAATTGGCAATATTTTAACGCATCCTGTTCAGTCTAGCGTTAGGGACCATGCAGCACAGTGCAATAGTGTAGTCAAGGAAGACAGTTTTAAGATAATAGGCAGTGCAAACAGTTTTATCGACCTTAGAATTTCAGAATCATTGCATATTACGAAATCAAAACCAGAGCTAAACGATTCCCGGAGTTCATACCCATTGCTAATCATTACTTAATTTTAGAAGTTTTTTTATTTTCCTTTTAGATTTTTAGCGGCTGTAACTGTTTTGTTTAGACTTTAGACGATTTGTGTATTCTGCTTTCATTTAATTCTTTGTGTATTCTTACAGATTTTCGTACTGATGATGGGCAACTTAGGCCCGAAACGTACATGTTTATGCATTATATTCAAATATGATTTTAAGGTTCGCTTTGGCTCTGTTATTTATTCTGAAGTTGAGACTTGGACAATGTCAAAATCTGAAGGAAAACCGTATGTATATAAGGATGTGGGGAATATATTTATGAACTAGAAACACACATTTGTCAAAAACGGCTGCCGATGAAGGGGATGATGCTTGATTCCGAATATGCCAAAAATTATCTAAAAATGTCTATAAATTCCGGAAATTCAGGAGTTCTATATCAAAAATCACATTCATAAGTAGTGCATGCAATAGTCCTTAGTATTAGATATATACGTTGATGTTGCTCCTTTCGACTAGCCGCTTGCAGAGTGAGGCGCTGAAGAGGCGGTGGCCAATGCACTCAAGTGGAGAGGCATCGTAACAATGTAAGAAGATGGGCAAATTTTAGCTGATATAATTTTAATGTTAATACATGCGGACTTCACAAGTCGATTCCCTCAAAAGCCGAACAAACAGACTACCTCAAAACTTGGCGAGTTCCCTCATTACACGATCTCTATTTTAGGGCATACTATAGTATGCTCCTAGACCAATATTGTCAGTAATTTGTTTGTAATACTTTTTATTGCATATTAGCATGTTTAATATAAATTTTGGCAGTTAAATTTGGGAAGTGTGTTTTTGTTGAAGAACCTTTTATCTTATAAAAACAAATAATATTTTTCGAAAGCAAAAAGTCATTTCAATTGTACAAACCGATTTACATAAAAAACGGGTATTACATAAGTTACCATTCCATCCGTCTGTAAACTTGCTACAGCTCAATTGGCAACCTTTACGGCTTAATTCTCACTCATCCTCGCCATCTTTGTAACAGGCAACACTAACCGATCAGCTGATGGTGACGTTTACCGTTGTTGTGAACTAACATTTTTTACAATAGACGGTCCTTCACTAGATTAATGTTCTAAGTTTGATATTGTTAGCGCTATTGTGCCCTTCTGATTTCACAGAGTCGTTCATCATATGTCATTCTTCACGCGATGGAGTTCAAGTTTATAGCATTACGAAGACATGGGTGAGCAGATGACTCTGGGAGACTCGTGTCACTACCTTTGAATGTTGCGTAAGCCAAAGTTGGCCGTATAAGTAAGGAACAGCTTGATTCTTGTTGCGTCAATTTGTGAGTCTGCATCCGTATCTCCGGCTAATTTAGTTGCCAGTGAGCAGCGACGTGGGGAGGTTATGTACTTTCTGGGTGATCGTGCAGGGGCCAGCTGGTTGCGAATGTCCAAACGACAGTTTTTCAAATATGTTCGCTGTGAAATTTTCCCTGGTACAATAAACCCTTTCGCCACCCTTCAACATAGCTGCCTCACAGACCGGAGCTGCATAGAAATACCTCGTATCAATATAACTGTGATGAATTCAGAATAATTTTGATTGCAAGCATTCTCGGCAGCGTCCGGCGTACGGTTTCAAAGAGAACTTCACATGCCTATTGCCACTTAAATAAAAGGAAACGCCGTGGCATCAGCGCCTTGTTAAGTAAAACTGAGGCTGGTGTTGAGGTGCGCTGCTCTTTTACATGCAAAAGTGCTGCACTCGCAATGTGTGCATTAAATCTGAGTTTGGGTGTAGGTGGGTGTGCGTGCAAAGCAAGTTCAGGTGCCATCGCAGAAACCCAGTATAAACCAATTAATGCCCAGCAGAGATTTTTTTGCTATAAGCATTCTTTGTCTTATTGTATTTCTACGATAAACTTTTGTAATGAGGTAGTTTAGCTTTATACGGATGCGTTTAAGTTTATCTCATTAGGTCAACATATACTGAGATCCAAGCAGAATGTTGTGTTCAGGGGCAGCCCAACCCGATTACGTTTGAAACAGTAGAAAACAATAGTTTAAGAAGCAGAACTGAAATTTCTGCCGTAACTATGGTGACAGCTGTGGTTTTTCATACTTGAATCACAATTGAAAGTGGCGTAACAAACTCACCTGTCTGAAGTTCCTGGCATGTAAATATGCTCAATGAAAACGCCATCGTCACGTCATTTAGTAGATTATCAATTGATCATTTGGATCACCTATTGTTTACAGTATTAATTTTCATGCCTATAACCAGAGTTGGGACTACCAAATGAAATTCGGTATTTCAGTAGTACCGGCGGTAGAATCATCTACCGAACTTGAATTACTTTCTTCGGTAGATTTGAGTTTCCCGCGCCGACGAAATAATTTTTAGCCCTCCATGACCAACTGTCCTTCCTGGACGACATTATAAAAATCCCATTGATTTTCGTTCAGCTGAGATCTTTACGCTGCATTGCATATCATTAAAGAGAAAAGACGTTGCGCTTTGAGAAATGGGCGTAGTGTGTCATAATGTTTCACTCACTCAACTGTAACGTGCTTCCGAGCTTAGTGGAGCATGAACTGCCATGGGTGATGTAGATAATGGCTTGAAATATGTGTTTTATAGGCTCTAGCATGCATTACAAGGATTTTAGAAATGTTTTTGCATATACACACATATAGGGAGTTTTCGAAATCTACCGAACCAAAATACCGAATTAGTCGGTAGATTTTTTTAAATCTACCGAAAGACCGAATCGAAAGGTCCATTTTCATCTACCGAATACTGATACCTACGCTAGAAAAAATCTACCGAATCCCAGCTCTGCCTATAACTATCCCATCCATATGGTCCATAAGATCCAAAAAGTTCGCCCGTCCACATAATCCGCAAAATCAACAACGGCGCACTGGCGAAATACTGTGGTGATTCAATGGTGAGGTGACGCGATAAGGTAGTTGAGCTCTAACGATATTCTGTCTTCCTCTTATTACCTCCGCCAAGGAGGTTATGTATTCGTCGTGTTTGTCTGTCTATTTGTCTGTCTGTCACCAAGATAACTCAAAAAGTTATGAACCGATTTGGATGAAATTTACTGGGATTGTTAGGTATGTTAGGAGCAACAGATGATTAACTTTTGGTAACGATATGTCTATCCGTTTGTTTGTTTGTCTGCTTCATTTTTCTAGGTGCCATAACTCAAAAACTTATGGATGGATTTTGATACAATTAACGTGAGTTGTTAGGTATAGAACAAAGAGTATATGACCAAATTTTGGTGATGATCCGTTTGTTCGTTCATTCGTTTGTGTCACTGTTTTTATTATTGTGCTTGTTAGCACAATTACTCAAAAAACAATGAATGAATCTTCATGAAATTTATAGGGTTTGTTAGTAGTGTTTGAAGACATAAATGATCAAATTTTGGTGCAGATCGGTTTGTTCGCTTCTATGTTTGACTTATGTTTGTCATAACGTTTGTTAACAGTATAACTTAAAAAGTTATGAACGGATCTTCAAGAAAATTGAACAAGCTGTTATTAATACAGAAAGGCACAAATCATTAGATTTTAAAGTTTATACAAAGAAAATTATTGTTTCAGAACCAATTGGCGGAGGTATGCGCTTTCAGAGTGCTCTAGTCTGATACTGTAAGCGTAACGTTCCCATGCAGCGTGAAAATAAGGTTACAAATAAAGCAACGAGTAACCAGCGAAACAGATAAGAGGTTAGTATTCTAGAGATATTTATCTATGGTGTCTTGTCTTCGTATGATACTACTAAAGGAATCAAAAACCAAAATTGGGTGATGGTACATTACTTACTCGAAGAATGCCGGTCACACAGGAAATGAATCCACCACAGTGGAATATAAATACGCATTCCTTATCCCTAACACATTAATCGATCAGTAAAGTACATGCTATAATTCTATCAGTTACCGACATACTTTACTTTCGCCAAGCAATGAGTGAGTGAGCGGGCAAAGCTAAGCATGGTGGCTAAACAGTCGCTTACTGTCGGCCTCAACAGTAAAAGAGAAAAAGTTTGCGGCTTCCGGCCTTTTTCATTTTCTCCTGTCGCTGGATAGCTACTGGCTGCACATGGCCGCAACTGCCCACCGCTGAGAACCGGTGTTCCGAAGAATTACAGACAATTACAACAAGGCCCAAAATTTATGGTTTTCCCTCAATCGCTGGGAAAACACAGCACGCGTTTTAATTTATTCCATAAAGCAGCTCATTAAGAGCGCGAAGCTGGAAGTAGAGAACAGCGTCTGCCATAGAATAGAACGATACCACAAACTCCCGAGGCTTGAGCATCTTTGCATGCATTTGTGGCCTCTCTGCAATAACCGAGCATCTTTCAGGAATCTTCTCTGCTGCTTTTCAGATGAAGAGACAGTTTCGAGTTTCATGCAAATGATACTGGAGCGAGGAAAAGAAGTGAGTAGCCTGGGGCATTTCTTGTAGCCTTCGAGTGTATGTTATTAGAAACCGGACGTCATCTTTAGAGAGTTATGGAGGTGCACAGACTGGCTGTTCTGAGATTTAGGAAAGTAGCTCATTCTGGTGCAAGTTTGTGGAAAGTAGCAGCTATTAGAAAGATTTGGCGCTATATTATAATAAGAGTCCAAAAAGGGAACTTTTCCAATGAGACTGACAAAATATTAGACTAATAAATTAGAATGCTTCTTCTTAATGACCGACACAGATACTGATATGAGACCACAGAAACATCACTGGCACATTCTGAGAATGAAATTTTCGATGAATTTGGGGAGAGTAGTCCACCTCTGTATCATTTTCGCAGAAAATGGGTGGAGTGCACATCAGCTGGGCCTCATTGGAAGAACTTCCAAGAAGGGCATTGAGCAACTGTTGCAGAGCAGTGATCCAGGAACTTTCAATACGGTGTGAGAATCGCTAAGGGATCCATTCCCACAATACCTACGTTTGTAGAGGCAACCAAGTTTAGTGTCGCAGCGGTGCAGGGATGAGTTACTGAAGAACTGGTGCGCAGGGCAGTGCATGCGTTAACATATCTAACACGGACCGGCAATATAAGACAACAATAAATGAACACCTGAGCAAGCAACGAGTCGTAAATGGTTGCAGAAATGCAGTGCTTGTGCTCTTATACGAATAGTGGTATAGAACTGGCTATAGACTTGAAAATGCTAACATAATACCGAGTTGTTTTTTAACGTGTAGCGACTTTCAGCTTAGTAAGTAGTTGTTTTGATTGGGTGAAGTAAATTTCAAGACAAGGATCGATACCTTTTTTAGGTAGAACTTGGGATGAGAACGATGCCGTGTTGAGACGGGGCGCGAAACATGGACTGTTTTGCCATCGAAACGCAAAGTGACCTGACTGATATTGGCCACTGCTTATACAGAGACGTTACTAGTGGCTTCCCTCGATGACGTCACTTCACCCGTAATTTGGGACAACTTTATTTGAAAAACAATGCTGCTGTCGATACCGTACATGACAACTCAAGGAAAAATTCGCAGTGGCGACTTGGCAAAGGTCCTGCTTGGCCAATAAGCCCAGTGTGTCTCGACAGGGCCCAGCTTTACACAGCGCGGTCGTCTGTGGCCGCTGTCTGTCAGGCAGAGGCTTCCTGAGCTCAGAATTCCGGAGCTTGGGCAAAGAAAAGAAAGCAACTGTGAGGCAGCGGGCCTGAAAGTTTGCTCGGACCTGAAGAGGTTTGAGAGAAATGAGACAGAATTGCTGACCGTTATTTATGTGTTAATCGGAGCTGTTGTGGTGACATAAACATGAGGAAACGTGTATTGACTAAATTTGTTAGGCATCTCTGTGCATGAAACTATGCGAAGTACTTGAGGAAATGGTGTCGCCATAGTAACAGCACTTATCTTACTACTTTAGAACATGTCCTGTTAGGTATGTTTGGAAGGGCAATTGTAGGATCTGAGTTACTAGGCATTCTTCATTATAAGAGTCGCACCTGTATAATCTAAACTATATACATGCAGTTTCCCTGCTATGTGTTGAACATGAACAACCATCACGTGGGAAGCTAGTCATGTGTTTCCTCAGAATAACTCCCTATGAAGGTTCCCTAACGACTTCCTAGGTCGAGCAGTCAAAGGACCTTCTCAGCTGCTGCTGGCCACAATGTGGCCTGCACTTAAGATATTTGGAGCCTTAGATCTTCATGCAACAAAGATGATAATAAAGCAGATGATGATTGACGTGTGTCCAGCAACTTCTCGCCAGGGTAGAAACTTTGGGCAGTAGTGCAGCGTATTGAGAAGATGCAGGGAGGAGAAGAGCAGGAATCTCTGAAGGCCACTCTAACTTGCTAACTTTTTCTTTGAATGTAAAGTAAGTTCAAGTAGGAGTCGGGTAAGAACTTTTGCAGTGAATCAGAAGTTTCTAACGTGGGATTGCCAGGAGAGAGATGTTAATGAGAGCAACTTTGCATGATAGCCTCACTCGGGACTTTAGGACCATTTCATCACGCCGTCCATTTGCTTCTTGCCTTACCTTCCTGTAATTCTAACCCATTTTCTGCGGAGGTTCCATGTAGCCATGGCTTGCGCTGCACGATATTTTTAATAAAAGTTGATTATTGCAACAGACTCTGTGTACCTTTAACTGCGCGGTATCCAGCAGATGCACTTCAAGAAAACGAAGAATGTAATTTATAATTGAACTGTGCCTTTCTCATGAGAATATCACTGCATATTTGATACATATCATGTGAGACGGGTTCATTGATCAGACGTAAAATACACGCATATGTGAGCTACGGGAGCTTATAAAGTGCTTTGAAATATGATGCTTTGGAAGCTGTCTAAGAATAATAGGGGCGCAGCGGTTTGCAGTGTTGAACAGAAACAAGTCCAGGGTACGCTTTTGTATATTGTGGTTTCTATTTAATTATATTTATCATATATCACAAGTCCACTTTTGGCTTCACTTATTCATCAGCCATCTGTGCGTCCATCCATTTGTTGTATGCACGTTACGCATTCAGCTTACACAAGAGGATATAGTGTGTCCAATATACGGGCTCGAAAATAACAATTACAGGCTTTAAGTAACTTTTTAAAGGTCGTCAGTGTTCTGTATGACTTATAATGCAATATGTCTTACATTTCGCTTAAATGCCATTGGTCTGAGCATAAATGACGAACAAAGATTTCATTCTGTGCATGGATACTCCAAGAAATGCACCAAGCTAGACGTTCGCAAGTAAAAGTATCTTTAACATTCAATATATTCATAATTATTTTTATTTCCCACGTTGTATGAGGTACATTAAAACGCAGAGGTTGTTTTTTCCGTCCTGGATACGGGCCGAGGGTAACATGTTTTGCACAATTTGTGGTCAGTCAAAGTTATGTAATATGGATGTGGGGAGAACGGGGACGACGGCAGTTCATTGCCGATGTGGTGTTCAAAGTGCTCACCAAGTTTGAAGGTTAAACAGATGAAAAGTATAGGAAGGTAAGACACACAAACAGCGAAGAGATCGTCTTAATAACTTCGTGGTTTGAGACGGTACGCGACATACTAATTCATAAATAACAAGCTGTAAGATATTCTTATTCTCAGTTAGGATAATGATTAGTACTTCAGCTGGAATAAACACGAAGGTAGTAATTTACTGGTGGCAATCTCTCATTCAAAATCGCCCCAATATCTATCTATACGTCAAAGATAATAATTGTTATTGCTTCCTTCTCCTACAGAAACAAAGCTCAATATCAAATTACTGGTGTCAACCTGGTAGTCAATATACAAATATTTATTGCATAACAAAATATTATCTGCTTGCTACTCAAGAAAAACACTGTACTGGAAGTTTGAATATTTTTCTCGTCACTATCTATCGCATAACTAATAGCAATTTTTTGTCTCACGCAGAAGACAAACATCAAACTGTAGGTAGCAACACTTTCCCGGTCTTTTCATTTTCTCAGCAGCAGAGAGCAGGCGGCCTCCTTTGCTTCTAATAAGCCTTAATTACAGTCTAGAATCAATATGAGAGGCAGGCGCGGCATGAGGCTTTGATCTCTCACAGAAGAGCATCTGTTGCCCCGACGCATGTATTGGAAAGAAAACCATTAATGATATTTTCAAAGGAAATAAGACGAGCTTTGATTTTACACGTCTTTCTAGGCTCAAATGAAAGGCAATATATTACTGAGCATGAAAATAATGACTGCCTTGGTAGACGAGGAAGAATATTGTGTTGCCGATGTCCGTCTGCCTTGTTTATGCCTGGAGGTATATGTGCCAAGCTGTTTGACTTGGCCGCACCCTCCTCTGGCAAACCCACACGCACTGGTTCGCGCTGCAGATATAGGCCAACTGGCCCCAGAGGAGTAAGTACAGCTGCAGTCGACCATCAGTGAATCTGTGATAGAAGAAGCCTCAGAGCCTTTGGACATTTAGACGACTTTTACTTGCTACGTTTTGCTTAATTAGAAAAAAAGACATGGAGAGGCACCAGACTTCCCCGCCAATTATAATCACTCCTTGGTTATCGTTACTCCGCGTCACCGTTCGTGTTGCAAGGGACCCAAAATACCACCAATTCGAATCCTACAATCTCTTGATTTCCTGCGAACAACTTCAAGATTTAAACGAAAGCTTCCTATTAACTTTACTAATAAATCCATTACGACATTGAGTATAGTTTCAACAATGCACTAATTACAGCAGAACGCGCTCCTCCCAGGCATTCTTTGACCTTAAGAACAACCGTCAGCGGTGCCCTATTACTGTTTCCATGCAAGTCTGCACATGTTATACGTTAATGACACAAACGTTCTGATCAGCAACATATCTGCTCCGTCTATAAATGGATATGATAGAGGTAGGGAGAAAGTCATCTTACAACTCACCCCAACTATGAAACCCATATGTAGTGGTTCGTGCTAAAGACAGATGTCTGCTAGTCCCCAGAAAAGTGCACGGTTGTAGTTGACCATAGAGCGTGAGAGCTATGGCGTCAGAGACAGAAGGATCATGTTACATTGCGACCCCCAACCGTCTTCATTTCAGGGTAATTAAGCCAGTGTATCTGCAAACGAGTGAGAATGTCGGAAACGTCGCCGCAGCTATCCGACTATCACAAGAAAACACCTGCTTGTCTGTATGTAAACGCAGCGCCTTACCATTCTGTTATTGCTCATATGAGCCTTAGCTAATGCTTAACCACAAGCCTAAATAAATACTGAACATACACCACACTGTATCTATGTCTAATTAACAACGATCTTTTAGTCGCCTTTAATAAAGCCTGCATATATATAATTATGCACATAGGCGTCATTGGGTCTACTTTAGGGGTTTTAAGGCTCCTTAACCTTCCTCTCCAACTATCACTGCAGGGACAATGTCCCTCATAATTATGTTGGCAATTGCTGCAAATACAATAATTATCACTGCAGGAACTGTGTTCCTCATATGTTGGCCATGGCTGCAGGTGCAATAATTATCACTGCAGGAACTGTGTTCGTCATATGTTGGCCATGGCTGCAGGTGCAATAATTATCACTGTAGGAACTGTGTTCCTCATATGTTGGCCATGGCTGCAGGTGCAATAATTATCACTGTAGGAACTGTGCTCCTCATATGTTGGCTATGGCTGCAGGTGCAATAATTATCACTGTAGGAACTGTGCTCCTCATATGTTGGCTATGGCTGCAGGTACAATAATTATCACTGCAGGAACTGTGCTCCTCATATGTTGGCTATGGCTGCAGGTACAATAATTATCACTGCAGGAACTGTGTTCCTCATATGCTGGCTATGGCTGCAGGTACAATAATTATTACTGTAGGAACTGTGTTCCTCATATGCTGGCTATGGCTGCAGGTACAATAATTATCACTGCAGGAACTGTGTTTCTCATATGCTGGCTATGGCTGCAGGTACAATAATTATTACTGTAGGAACTGTGCTCCTCATATGTTGGCTATGGCTGCAGGTACAATAATTATCACTGTAGGAACAATGTCCCATCATAACGACTTCTCAGCACTCCAGTGTCCACTGCTGGCCCCCAGGCGGCCCTGTTCCCACCTGCTAACTTTACCCATAAGTTTAGGCCCAAGTTTGCAGCTCAAGAATGTTGCAGAAAAACGGCAAACTTTTAGCCTTATCTTACGGACTGAGCTGTAACGGAAGACTGTGAAGTTAAGGGATAAAATTTGGCAGCCTGTTCAGGTTGTAAGGAAGGAAGCGTGCAGGCAGGAGTACCTTGTTGCTCACCAGTTAGGGCAGATGTTTTGCTCGCGAAAGTTAGGCAAACAATGTTAAGGTCCGTTGCAGAGATCCGACGATTATTGGTCATGATTCTCGATAAGATTATTAGAACTGCTTAACGTCACTACCAGCTCCAGCAAGCCAATTATCTGCATTCACTATATAGTATTTCAGTTAATAAGCATATCACAGCATAAATTTACCGAACGATATTTTTTATTGATTAATTTTTGCTGTCGTAGCCTTAAAACAAGATTGCATCTTGGGTCAAGTAAATGAGTTGGCCAGTGCTGAGGTCGTCTTATGGCGCCTGTGTAAACGTAATAATTTCAAAGAAGTTGAAACACTGATATTCTTTTAACACGTTTCAAACTTCATACAGGTCATCATCAGGCTTGTTAGAGGAGTTTAAGATGTGCGCTGAGTGGTAGTAAATAAAATTTGATTTGGGGAACACAGTTGTCCCACACATATAAGTTCTTTTGCGCGCAGAAGGTGGCGAGCTTGTCGTTGATTGGTGCTTGGCTGATTTAAGGAGCCAATCACAGATCTGGATTGACTCTGGCTGGTAACATTCCGAGCGACTTTAGAGGACTGTTGAGTCCTGTGGTTCTTTTTATGGATGATTGGTGTCAGGTTTCGAATAAGGGAGAGATTCAGTTATGAGAATGCGTAGCTTGTGTTTCTTCTGGGGCACTATTTTGATTTCAGTGCCAACTTTTGTCTTGCCAGGTTGAAATTGTGACGCTGCTGGGAGTGTGCTTTTATTTCGTATGAAGATCAATGAAGGTTGAGTCTCCGGGATAATGTGGTAGTAGTTTCTGGAGCTTACAGTTTCTATTTGAACACGTATAGCTGTACAAGATGTCAGTTTGTATCAAGTCCTGTATTTCACCGTTTTTGTTGCAACGCACGACGAGCCAACTGGTGGTTTGCTTTTGTAATAAATGCTAAGTTTCAGACTTTCATATTGTTGATAGATACATCTTGTGTTAGTCCTTGAGATATGCTTGAGGGTCATTTCGTCAGTTTTGTAGACTTTGGATTGTTGATTTTCATAAAAGACAGCGTAGAATGCTAAAGAAAATAGTTCTTATTTGTTGTTTCGGTATTATCGACGTAGTATCGGAAAATGGTAACGAACGTTTGTTGGGATACCCATTGAATGATGACAGTCGTGTGATTCTCTGTACTGATTGGTTAAAAAGATTTCAAGTGGACGAATCTTGTGGCATCTGTGTATCAGCGCTGTGATTGTACTGTGCTAGTAATGTTGTAGGCATGCACTTTCTCCATTTACATAGATGCCAGAGTTGGATGATTTCTGGTAGAGCGACAAAATGGTTTGATTGTGACTTTCATCTGTTCTTGAATAAATCTGATGACCGAGTGTGATTCTAGTAGAGTCGTTGATCAGGAAATGGTTATCCACGTACTTGCTGTAAATAGTTGGATTATTTGCTAAATTATTATCGATGATTGTATTTTCAACATTACACATATAGAAGTGCGCGAAAGCAAGTCTGAGGGGTGAACCCATTGCCCAGTCGGGAATAATGGTTGTGATTATAGTAGAACAACTAAGATTATGGTCGAGATTTTTGGCTGTTTATTTTCGAAGTATCCTCCATATTCAACCTTTATGGGGTCCATTATGGTAGAGATAGGTCACAATATTCGACCATATTACCAACTATAATTCCCAATCACAGATACCAAATTACAACCATTAAGGTTTTAACTGCACTACCATGATCTACCAAAGTGAACCGTAAGAAAGACCATTCACGACCAAAATCGACTGTGTTCAGCGAATGATACAATTATATTCTACCAAGATAAACTTTTTCAACTGTTCACATATTATCCACTGGATACCTGCTGTGTTTGCTAATGATTAGCTTCTTATAGAAAAAAAGTTTAATTAATTCATACGTGCGTGTTAGGCCTGCAACTCAGAATGGTCAAAGACTCTATGCTTTAGAACTATACTGAACCAGTCTGTGCAGTTAACACACGTTTATATGAAACTTCTTTAACTCTAAGCAGGTATAGAGCTATACTACACAGTTTAGAAGAAATCAAAACCGATAGATGAATTTTGGCCGCACCCGTTGTCAGGGTACGTAAGGCTAAATATAGCATGAAACTTGACATCCTTTTACATAAAGCTAATAGGAATAATTTCCTGATAAAACTTTACAGATATGAGCTGAATGAACATAAATATAGATGGCAATATTTGATCAAAGAATGCAATACTATTTAAAAAGGGAAACAACAAACAAATGAATATAATGGGTAACTACGCTATTGTGGTTAAGCGTAAAAAAATGGGAAACAATAGATAAAAATAACGTCAAGGCGGTTAGCGTCCATACATACCCTGCAATGTTCTGCAACTCGACAGGAAAGCAAAAACTGAAAACGTGCACAATTTTTGCACTATAATATGAATTTA
The DNA here is from genome assembly GCA_001587735.2 of Parhyale hawaiensis. Taxonomy (NCBI): domain Eukaryota; kingdom Metazoa; phylum Arthropoda; class Malacostraca; order Amphipoda; family Hyalidae; genus Parhyale; species Parhyale hawaiensis. Next base: position 9,314,789 of record LQNS02278080.1, read on the forward strand.
TACAAACTTCGCATTCAAACTTATAGACATACAATATTATTTTGGTCGATTATGTTGGGAATTCTAGCCATATTATTATAATTCATTGCAATCCAAACACATTCTTACCCAAATAATGGGGGGAATTCCCCTCATGATCGTACGTTGGGAAATCCGTTGATAACCTACCATAGTTATGCTTGAGCATGTGCTCTACCATATATAGTCTTTTAACATCCATGTACTACCATCTACCATATATAGTCTTCAAACATCCATGTACTACCATCGACCTTCGTTTAATGACCAACCTTCAACAACCAATATTGCCTCCACCAAAATCGACCTAAATATACAAAATTCAACGTCATGTTATGGTCGACATATCTACCATATTGTTGTATCATCCATAATTCACTTTAATCTCTCATACACCACTATGCTCAACTATAATCACATCCATTATTTCTGAATGGGAGCCGCGGCGAATTGTAGATGTAGATTTGGTAGCGCCAGTCATCAGGAATTTCTTAAGAAGTCCACGTTCAATTGGTGGGGGTGGCAAGCTTCAATGCAAGTAGACTGCGTATCAAGTGAAGGTGACTCCATAGTGGGGTACATTTCTAAAAAAGCGATTCAATAACTGTCGATGCGATGAGTCATGCTACTGTGTGGCCCCTAATGATGTTGAGTAATTTTTCTGTTGACAGTACTATAAATTTTGCTGGAAAGGTACTGAATGATAAACTTGTTGAGTCTTTAACGGTTTCATAAGTTTTGTTGAAGGCAACTCAACGCTCACTGTTATACTTAATAATCAGTTTAGATTTATTAGCATTCTCCAACTCTTAGTTTAATATCATCGTTATTGCTGATGCTGCGCAGTAGCTGACCGAAGCTTGCCTTAATGTTCTAAC
>LQNS02278080.1:9354768-9367093 GCA_001587735.2 Parhyale hawaiensis
ATTAAATGATCTCTGATCGCGAGAAGTCCTTTAAGAAATTACTTTCTCCACCAATCACTATTTCAAATTTAGGGAGAAAATAGAAAACCTAGTTAACTAAAGAGCTATTTTGGAGGTATCCAGAATAATGAAATTGGCAAATAGCAACAAATAATATATTTATGCCAAATTTATTCGCCATTCAGTGTCAGCGCTTGCGATGGTTCCGACTGTAACCAACTATAAAAAAAAACTGAAAGAAATTGCTTGCTCCAGCAATTACAGTACCATTTCAATTGTAGAAGAATGTAAGAAACTGAATGACCTACATTTAACTTACTTGAGAAACTCGTGGTCATGAAAGAAATTGCACGCAGATATAAATAAAATATAGTCGGAAAAGACACAAGCTGAACACATTTAAGGGACCGCTATAGTGGGAAGCGCTACCACGAGAAAAACGAAGGGCCATTCGTGCTTTGCAACCCTGCTGAATGAAACAAGCACTCTCATTGGCCAGGCGCACTGTGACTTGTACCACATTTTTTTTGAAATGACGAATACCACAGCGGTGTTCGTAAATCGAAAATCTCTCGGACTGTAAGAAAATTGTGCCTCACAAGGTAGTAAATCATACAATGTTAAAACGGCTATAAACCTGGGTCTTGTGATGCATACTTGTACGGTAAAACTGAAAATATGAAAAAGCGTGATTCATATTTTTTTTTTTTTTTTTGCTGTTAGACTGCGTCGACAGATTTTAGCTCAGCTAATCAAAAAACACGGTTAAAATTATGTTTTCATTACTAGGTTTACAAAATTGTTTTTAAGTAACAAGTAAACCTATTTCATAAAACAAACACTATGTAGACAAAATTTCACCACCAATTACTGGGTAGATCAGTTGATTTCTCATCTTTTCGCACATGCTGTTTATAAATATTTCAAGTTGCATGCAGACTTCAGTGACACCCATAACTCTTCATGCTGGACCTCAGTATGAGCACAGCCACTCCATATTTTCTCTGATCAACTTTGTGTAGTCTAATAATTATGAGACCATACCGAAGCCGCTTCGGAAGCCGCTTCAGTTCTACTATGTTTACCAAAGCCACCCTCTTCTTACATATGTGTTATACCTCGGTAGAAGAGTGATTGAGTCCATTCCAGAACTTCATGTTGCAAGCATTGAGGTCGAACTCATCCAATATATGACGAGATACCTGTTGATAGCTAATAAATCTTTTAGGAAATTGCCTCACGAGTAACAAAGAGAGGCAACTGGGGAAATTTGGATTACTGTTTCGGATTCAAATGCATTTTTCTGCAAAAATTTGATGAAACCTAATTCATAGACAATGCACGTTGAACTGGTGAAGTGATGTACTTTTGCTGTTTATGTAAAATACTCGGAAAACACACTTAGAAATTTTTGGTTTGATGTAACTAACTGCAAAATGGAACACATTTGTCTGTGAGGCAGATGATAAAAGTTTTTCTTGTTCAACATAATGCTCTCAACCCTGACTCCTTACACAAGAAATATAATTCTTCCGGGCTGGGGTATTTGGCACAGTAAGTAGAGAGTTCTGTTTGTGTACCACGTACATATATTTTGTACGAAAAACATTTATCGTCGACTCTTACACCCTAATGTGTTTAGTTGAACTATTGGTTGCAGTAAGTACCTAAAGTTTTCTCGCCGCTTGGTGTATATTGAAAATGTTGTCATCGAGGCTGAAAGCTAACTCGGAGAGCCTATAAGGAAGAGCGCAAGTGTCAGCGCAATGTCCTCTGGAAGCAGGAGACACATCCAGTGTAACATCTTCCTTAACAAGAAGGCGCAGGAAGAAGTTATCTAAGGGCAACAGGAGCGCAGTACTGCCGCACATGAGCTTTATAACGGCGGAGGAGAACCGTTTTGGGATTATGTCGCTATAAATCCAACTTCAATGGTCCAGCATTCGCCTTCCATGAGTCTGGTAGCCGTAGCATGGCTCTTTAGGTGCTACGCCGCCCTAGCACCGCTGAAGAAATCTCGAGTGCCCGCCTCTATAAAATTATGCGCAATCCCCCGGCGTCCATTGCAATACCAGTGAATTGGGCGAGCAGCACTGCCGAGGCTGTGAGATTTTGGGCATAAAGTGCTGCACCCACTTAAGAGTTGGCCCCTGTGTTGTTTGTTTCTTGCCACTGTGGCGTGTAGAGCATAGCCCGCTTCTTGACCTGTATTGAGTGAGGTAACGGCGAGCCTTTGGCTTGTTTGTTTCTTGTCACTGTGGCGTGTAGCTCACGGCCCACTTCTTGACCTATTTTGAGGGAAACGTTTGGCTTGTTTGTTGCCACTATGGCGTGTAGACCATGGCCCGCTTCTTGCTCTGTTGTCAGGGTTACATTAAAGCTTTAACGAAGGATCCTAAGAAGACCTGTGAGTGCTGTCAACACCGTATTCAGAATGTTTACGCTAACCAGAACGTGTTTCTGACCATGTCCCATACTGTGCATACGGTTCTTAAGGGCTCTCGTGGCCCGTCCGGCTTGCGTGGATCGGCCTCTCTAGGCTTGACTGGCCAGGGCAGTGCCGTGCCTCTACGGCCGGCTCCGGTATCACTCACGAGCAGCCCGCCTCATGCTAAGCAGCCTGTAGTCGTTGGCCGTAGCGGCTAGTTACTTGGGCTATCGTGAAGACCCTTACGCGCCAGTCTATGGAAGACCCTGGAAAGTCTGAGGGCGCTGCCAGCGCCGTAATGGTTCTGTTAAGACTTAAACAGAGAGATCCTAGGAAGACCTAGGATGCTGTCGACGCCGTATTCAGTCCGTTAAGGCTAACCAGTACGTGTTCCTGGTCAGGTGGCGAGTAACCTAATGGCCTTTCGGGAAGTATATAGCTTGAAAGGACAGGCAAAGGCTGAAGATGTGTGTGCGAAATCGAATGGTAATCCGTCCTAGATATACCATCACACGTCAATAAGTCCAAGGCTTTATTTCTTTACACAATAGTTTGCTCGCAGAGACATAGATGTTAATTTCATAAATTAGCAATCAAGGTGGTACATATTTACATTTATCTTATTCGCTGACGATAAGCTTTATTATGTAAGAAATAGAACCGGAAAAGGGAAAAGAGGAATTGGAGGGATAACTCAACCACTCACAAACGTGCACCAGCAACGTCATGTGGCGCTACGGAAGAGCTGCAGAGCGACAGCCACCCTTGTTCCATTTTAAGTATGTATGATATTTCAGAGAGTCGAGATCAGGGGCCGGATGCACAAGCGCCAAGTTAAAGTTACGGTAAAGTAAACTGCAGAGTTTCTTGAGGAAGTACCAATATTGCGGCTCAGATTTTGTCACTCTCTTATACTGATCTCAACAAAGTTATGATCAAAGTGGTTTCAACCTCCAAATGAAGCATACCTATGTATATAATAGACGAACTCAGATGCTAAATCGACGAGTGAAAATTTAAAACTTCAAAAGTTACGTGGTTGCATTCGTGCCTGCAGCTGTAGAGTTACGAAGCTTGTAATTTTACAAGGCGTTTGAGCATCCGGCCTCAGGCGCAGCCTGGCACCTGTATTGAGTGAAGCAAGGGACTTGTTTGTTGGCTTGTTTGTTTCTTGCCGCTGTAGCGTGAAGCATGACCCGCTTCTTGACCTGTATTGAGGGGAGCCTTCGACTTGTTTGTTTGTTGTTACGGACAATGAAGGCTCTGAAGAATGGTTTACTTTTAAACTCTCTCAAGGAACGGAGGACTCTTTTGCTTCCCCTCCCCCCCCCCTTCCTGTTGTCTTCACAACGATCGCCATGTGAACAGTTCACACGGCGAGAGTAATCATAGTTTTTTAAGCCATAGTAGCTCATTCCTGTGTATCCGGCAGAAAAATTCTATCCAAGCGCAGCATCTGAAGTGCTTGCATTCCAGTAAATAATTAGAGTTACAGTGTTTTAAGTGAATTATATTGCAAGGCTAAATGGTCAAATGCCTTCACCCGAAAGCTCCCGTTCCAGAAGTTCTGAAATGGTATTTGCCTACGCAACGTACGTGTTGAATGAAAAGTGCTAATACAGTTCACATTGATTGTATATTCGTTGCTCAGCATTAATTACACTCATGTAATAGTACATTAGTTCCTAATACATCCATAAATTGTTATGTTTTAGGTGGGGCTCGCCGTATATTTTTTTAAACCATTAGGTGGAAAAGCTATTTTCTGTGCTGAATGCAAGTCTTATCACATTCAAGACTAGAACTCGGCATAGAAAATAGCCTTTCCACCTAACAGCGTAGAAAAAAAATACGGCGGGCCCCACCTAAAATAGGGCACGAGCCGCTACTTTCTGTAACAGTTTATAGATGTAAGCAAGATTTGTTTCACGACTCCAACGAATAACAAATGATATTTTCACTGATTTAATAGCTTTCAGTAAGTTTCGCAGTCACAACGTTCGTGTAGTAAACAGCTGAAACTCGTATCATAAATTTAGACTTCATTCTTGGAAAATGAGATTGAAAGGCGCAATAGTAGAGTGCGTAACGGTACGGTTGCTAAAAAATTTTGAAAAGTAGTTCAAAAAATTCTGAAGGACTAATCTTGTCGTTCCAATAAGGTCTTCAAGGACATTCTCTTGTCCCAAAGTTATTAATCTAATTCGATACTGCACTCACAATGTCTGTTCTAGCACCTGAGTTAAGGGATTTTTAGTTTGAGCAACTTTTCGCAAGTGTTTGCATGTATATACCTATTAAGAAGATGTTGAAAACAAGGGATCAAATACCAGCCTGTGAAAAATAGTATCTCTTCGCATTACGTCATGCCTCTTATAATGCTCACAGTTATCGTAAATCTGTCTAAACACTCCCGCGTCTGTTTCTTTTACCGACCAACAGTAATGCGAACCGTGAGCTTTAACCCAGAATGCTAACCGCTTGTCTCCACTCACTGTAACGAAAAAAAAAGCATGTGTCATCGTAAAATTACTCCTATACCTCAGCAAACACGCTAGAGTTCATTTCTTAACCAGCCAAACGGTGTTCCGGACCGCAAGCATTAACATCACGATGCTAGTCAGTCGTCTCTGTCTACAATAATGAAGTGAAAGTCATGCAGAGTCTTCATGCAGGGAATTCCATAAAGAACAGAAGGGACGCTGAACATTTGTTGGTGTCACATCACGTCCAGTGCAGCTCGGGCTGGTCTGGAATACTCGTATCATGTGTCAGAAATACGGAGGAATGTCGGACTTCGCTGTGCGTGCATTTTTGCCATCGTATTGTGATAAGCTACCGAATATTCTAGCATATCAGATGTTGTGTTTGTGGAGGTCTGAATGCTGAAGTTCGGCTGTCCAACTTTATTTATTCAAATAAAATGCGACGTTTAGAGCAAAAACGTTACGCGCGTAAATACATAGAACACTGACTCTCGAGATGCGAGTTACTTCTACTCTACCTCTTCCTACTATGTGACGATTTTAACATAAGGTTGTGAAATAAGCAAAGAGTATGCTAGGTTGATAATATAACTTACACGAGTCATCTGACCAAGGATAGCGTTATCACTGTACTCAGGTTATTTATACAAAATCTTGGGTAAATTTTTACTATTACCCCCACTGGAATCCAGACATTTTAAGATAGTTGATCTAACAGATAATGATGCGCTGAACATGAATTTATCGGTCGTAGACAACAGATTTGCATATTTTTAAAAATACTGATGTATGCAGTTTAGCATTAAATTATTATTGGTAGTCACTTCGGCGCACTGTATTTTCTTTTATAAAATGCTTACCCAAGCTGCGAAAAGTAACGTATCATTATGCATAAATTACCGGATTTATCGTTCTTAATCGTCAATGCTTTCATTCGTCTATGGAGTTGTACGTCTGTGACGTAGACAGTAAGCACTGCGCAGTCGAGCGACGAAACTGTAAAATGTTTACCTAAGCCTCGATGTCATAAGCAGAACCAGTCCTACGCTCCTAACCTTCAAAGGTAATGATCATTATGTACAAAATTCAGGGATTTATCGTTCTTAATCATTATGGTGTTTTCTTTCGTCGGTGGAGTTGCACATCTGTGCTTTCTATCGTCTGTGAAGTAAATAGTAAGCACTGCGCAGTAGAACGACCCACGGCGATGTTCCCTTCATTAAATCGAGTATTGTTTAATTTAGTGCATTGTGTACAGACCTTTTCTTTAATATTAAGTACGTTACCAAAGAGAAAAGATTATATCTGTGGTGATTTAATGTTTGCTGTGCGAATTATGTTGGAAAATTTGCTCATATAAAATAATCGTTGAATAAAGCGCTTAATAACTGCGCTCGAAAACTGATATGCTAGGCATAATATATCAATGTTCCAATAAGTACTAATTTCCGACGGCTGTGACCTATAAATTCGTGTTCTGAGCGTTACGTAAGTACCATAAGTACATATTGCAATGATAGCTAGGTAAATGATAGATGAAATTTGCAGGAATTGTTCAGAATGTTACTAGGAATGGAGCACAACGTGGCAGATGAACTTTAATGTCGACAAATGCTCAGTAATGCACGTCGGGCTGGTGAACTCTTCCACCCTATTGAAAATGAATGGGACGGATTTGGCTACTGTCACCCAACAACGTGATTTGGGAATCACTATTACAAACAAACTACAACACAGTCAGCAAGTTGACAAGAGTGTGAAAATAGCAAGCAGAGTACTCGGATTCATCACCAGAAATTTTGAATATAAATCCAAGGACATCATCGTTCCCTTGTACAAGGCATTAGTGAGGCCACACAGAGTTTGCTGTTCAATTCTGGTCGCTTCATCTCTGTAAAGATATCGATAACATGGAAAGAGTCCAACGCAGAGCAGCGAAACTGATACCTCAGCTGAGAAACAAGTCGTATGAACGTCGTCGAAAGAACTAGGTCTGATTTCTCTCGAGCAAAGACGACTCAGGGGGCAACTAATAGAAACATTCCAGTACTTGAATGGCTTCAACGACATACCTATAACGGGACTCTTTGAAAGAAACCCCAATGATCGCTTGCGAAACAACGGTCAAAAACTCAAGCATAAAGCTCGAAGAACAACCTCAAGTCAGCAGTTCTTTCCCTATTTCATTGTCAGCATTTGGAATAGACTCCCTTCCGACGTTGTTGGTACGGAGTCGGTCAACTCGTTTAAAAATCGTCTTGTCGTACATTGGGAGAGACATCCTCTACAGCTAAGAACTCCTTCTCCACGAGTCGCAAGCACTTAACGGCCAAAGCTTCCCATGCCATTTTAAGCTGACTTCGTCTCACTTCCGCTCCATCTATATATTTAAGCTCGGTGTCTCTTTGGGAATGAGCCTTTTGCTTCGTCTACTGCCGCCTATCTAATCTAATCTAGGAGCAAATGTGCAGATTTCTGTGGTGACCTGCTTGTTTTTCTCCATGGTTATTTTCATGTTTGTCTGTAACTCCAGAAGTTATGAACTCCTATACAGTCTTCCGTAACGTATTAAATGCATTGATAAGATTGTCTAAGCGTCTATATCATCTAAATCAAATAAATAATGCATCGAATGATATTAAGAAATCATAGAAAGTTATCAATGACTTGCTTTGTCGCACCCCGGGTCGCACTATACAACTGATGCAAATAGATGGTAAACCTTTATGTGGAGTTCCTCTTGCAAATCATTTCAATAATTATTTTACATCTGTAGCTAGCAACCTTGTGCAATCGTTACCTCGTAACAATGTGCAATATCGTGTTCTTAATAGTAGAGTTGACTCAGAATGTAATTTTATACCTGTAACGTGCGATGAAATTTTATCAATAGCTAGTTCCATCAAAAACAAAAGTTATCACAGAAANGAACGTCGCCTGAAAGAACTGGGTCTGATTTCTCTCGAGCAAAGACGACTCAGGGGGCAACTAATAGAAACATTCAAGTACTTGAATGGCTTCAACGACGTAGCTATAACGGGACTCTTTGAAAGAGACCCCAATGATCGCTTGCGAAACAACGGTCAAAAACTCAATCATAAAGCTCGAAGAACAACTTTAAGTCAGCAGTTCTTTCCCTATTTCATTGTCAGCATTTGGAATAGACTCCCTTCCGATGTTGTTGGTGCGGAGTCGGTCAACTCGTTTAAAAATCGTCTTGTCATACATTGTGAGAGACATCCTCTACAGCTAAGAACTCCTTTTCCACGAGTCGCAAGCACTTAACGGCCAAAGCTTCCCGTGACATATTAAGCTGACTTCGCCTCATTACCGCTCCATTTATATATTTAAACTCCGCATATTAGTGGCCATCGATCCTGCTTGCGAGCATTCATGACCATCGCTTTGGCGTAGATTCTTCTCCCCTTCTTTTTTATTTCTCCTATCTTTTTTCTCTTTCGTCTTCCATTTTTTCTCCTCTCGTTTCTCCATTCCTCTACATCGTACTGACATAATGGCAATAGCTCATAGAGGGCCGGGGTGTAAGTCCCGGTGTCTCTTTGGGAATGGGCCTTTTGGTTCGTCTACTGCCGCCTATCTAATCTAATCTAATCTAGGAGCAAATGTGCAGATTTCTGTGTTGACCTGTTTGTTTGTCTCTATGGTTATTTCCATGTTTGTCTGTAACTCCAGAAGTTATGAACTGATCTTTATTAAATTTATAGGAAGTATTAGAATATTAAAAGACACAAAACACTAAATTTTAGAGATAATCGGTTCCTTCGCTTGTGCGTACGTGTGACTTATGCCGGGGACACATATGCATTTCTACTCCTAACTGCTTGCTCGGATGTGCAGCTCGCGGGCCGTTTCGATACATACTTAAAATCGGGAACATAGATACCGTGGCATAAAGGACGTCCGAGTCTCGCATCCTTACCTCAAGTTGTCTGTGTAAATGCCTAGTGTGTCCCCAGCATAATGTCTGTCTTGGTGTATGTCAGAACACAGCTAAAAAGTTAAAGACAAGGGAATTACGGAAACTGTTATGACTCTCATGAGGCACAAATGATCAAATTATGGTGAATATAAAAAGTAAGTCCTAGTTTCAGGACCAATTTGAATTGTTCGTTAACATTGCCTTGCTTGGGGGGAAGTATGCACTCTCAGAGTGCCCTAGTATGGAGTTGAGCAGCACCCCAAATTACAATTGCTGCCAGTCGCCCTTGTTATAGTGCCAGGTGAGGACGTTCAGGTAAGCTACCGTGGTTGGGAGGTGGGTTCTCCACCGCACAAGCAGTTTCCAGAGACCCTACAAAAGCTTGTTGCTTCTAGTGACCAGCAGAGTTTGATTCTAAAGTATTACAGCATCCAGGACATTCTCCTGGTTTTTCTCCTTCTAATTATCTGTTGTTTGGGTTCATTTAGAAGACTTTGAGTCATTTAGAAACACTTTGGCTAACGAGGTTGAAAGAGATTTGAACTCAAAAGTAGTTTCAAAGTCTGAGAAGTTTTCCAAGCGCGACGTTTATAAACTTGTTGGCAGATGGAATGATGTTCTTGATTGTAAAGGAGGTTATGCAATATACCATACACTATGAAATCGTATATTTTTTGGGCCAACTTGACATTTATATATCTTATCGATATAAAATTCACTCATCCACAATATGGCTGTAACAGCGGCTGAGCTATCAATGCCATTGTTGGCAATAGACAGCATAATGTCATTTTATGTTACCCCTTGAAACAAATTAACAGAGCCTGGCTCGATGACCATCGCCGATTATACGATGGCGATGGTGTGTAGACCATTGCCATCGGAAAAACTACGATGTTACGACGGACCATCGCAAAAATTCACTGGCGATAGCGACGGTCCGATCGTCCGATGGAAATCGTATCAAATAATCGGCGATGGCCATTTTCTCCATCGGCGATGGTGTTATGAGCAAGAAATGGTCCGATGAAATGGCTGAAGACACCATCAGCGATGGCATACGATGGGCATCGTCATCGGATGTACTTCCGATGCCGATGAAATAAGGCTAAAACTACAGAAAAACAGCCTTACGAGCTTGAAACATTCATTTTCTTTAGTAACATTAAAACAATGAGGGGCTTACAAAGATCCCAGATTTAATAATGTCAGTCAATAATCTGGGCCTTAAATTTTGCACCATTTATTAGTTAAGAATAGTAGTACTGGTTTGAAAATCGCACACAGGCCGAGGTTATGAGATACTGCTTTTTATTCGATGTTTGTAGTTTGAGATTTTGCATTTTAAAATGTGTTATGACGCCCTACGATGGCCATCACCGACGGTTATTTCGTCGTAGGTCATCGCCAATGAAAAGTACAATTTTTGGCTCCGATGCCGATGGAGCGATGGTATTGCCATCGCCATTGTAAGAACGATGGCGATGACCATCGTACCATCGATTTTGCCATCGTACCATAATCGGAGATACCAACCTCTGCAAATTAACGTATGAATTATCCAAAACTCCGTAAATATGTCTATAACCCACATTCTACGCTACTGTTTATAAGGGAAAACATATTCATGGTGAGTTTACGGCTACACCGCTTGAAAAGAGAAAGATCAATGAACTTCTTGTATGTAATACTGGGTAATTTACAAGCTGATTTCTTTTTAGGGGTAACACTAGATTATTGGTTATTGTTAACCATAGCTTTGATAGTTTGCTGACTAGTGTAGTAACATTTTTGATGAGTGAATATCTTTTCCGTAAGAAGTGCCAGATTAATGCAAAAGTAATATCCTACTACGAAGTGTTTTATATATATGAGTAAACTCGGTGAGTGCAATGTTGGTTACCTTGCAGCCTAGTGGAACATCTATGCGAGGCTCTCCCTGAACAGTGGGAGTGAATTGGGAAATAAGTGGGACCCGTGGAAATTCCACGGTTCATTATTATTTTCACTTACCTTAGTTTGACCTGAGGCAGTACTTCTAACTTGACCCCAAACTATTGACCGCCTCTTAACCCTGTCTACCGTTACGCAGTCAATCTACCGTACACCTCGTTTAATCTCTCTTATTATTCTCATTTCACCTGTGAATATCGCATATATTCTGTCAGCAAAAAATTCACACTTATGTCTTGATAAAGACATAGAGATCGTTCTTCTGTGCATTTGCACGAGCAGACTCAGCTAATTTCTTCAGTTACAGCTGCGTATCTCTCTGTTCTCAAGACGTCGTTAAATTCCTTAGACATTGCACATTCTCTTCAAAAAAATACCTTAGAGTCGTGATGTCTAACACTAGTACACTACCCGCTCCAAGGAGCTTCTATAGAGAAGGAGGGAGCCAGTAGCCTAGCCCGTTGAAGCTCAAGAGTCTCTTATAGCTATCAGCCAGTTGTCCCTTTCACCAATCGCATGTCAGTAAAGAGTCTCTTATGGCTGCAGCCAGTCACTTAAGCACCAATCGCATATCAGCAACTCGTTTCGTCTGCTGCTCCCCCGTGAAACTCAGTGCTCCCCCGTCTTTTCCACCAATGAGTGTGTCAGCCATAAGAGATCTGGTTGACTCGCTGGCAAGTCTGTAACTGGGCCACAAAGCTCCCTCCTTCTCTATAGAAGCTCCTTGACCCGCTCCGTGCTCCATAACGTATCCTAGCTACGCATCTGGCCATATTAAAGATAACATCCGCCACCAGCAAAGTAAGCATAACTAGCGGGACCCATGGATATTCCACGGTTGAATAAAGTCTACACCTTCCAATATGAGCGAGACCACGCCACGCGCACCACTAGCAAAGCGAACATAATATGTAGTGAAAGAAATCAAAAGAGGTATATATGATACAAGTAAATGGTCTTCATGTTTTCGCTTTGAAATCGACTGAAATTTTTTCAAGGAAGACAGCTTTGGTTGAACTTCATTCCAGCAAAAATCATAGCTTCTTTCAATTTGAAGTTCACCCTACCTAATAATGAAAAGTGTCACGGACAGACACAGGGATGGACGGATGGACGGACGGATGGACGGAGCCGCAAGCAGAATTATAATATAAATCTGACGTGAAAATAAAATGAAAGCCCTAGATATGATACGAGTGAAATGATCTTAATGCCTTTACTTCAAAAATGACTGAAATGTTTTTCAAGAAATGAAGAGAAGACAGCCATAGTTGAACATCCTTCAGACGAAAATCAGAGCTTCTAGCATCTTGAAGTTTCCCTTATATAATGCTGAAAGCTTAACGTGCAGAGCCTCAAGCAGAATTAAACTGTAGGTATTCTGAAAATTTACATCGCAGAAAACACTCTCTAGTAAAATTCAAACCCACTTTGTTAAAGCTCTTGAAAACTGATTTTTAACTTTACGTTTTTCTTTGATATTACAAATGCATTATGTGCAAAGGATGATTATTTTAT
>LQNS02278080.1:9377870-9389697 GCA_001587735.2 Parhyale hawaiensis
TAAATCTGAGGCTGCGCCCCATCCGGCCCGCCTGCTCTTATTGGTTTGGTTAGGAAGAGCTAATGGCAGCAGTTGTTCACACGGCTCCGAGCAAACATAGAGTGATGTGAAAATCAACGATCCAGAGGTCAGGCACCTTATTGCAGTGGTATGTGACGAACTGTGCTGATCACTCCCTTCAGATTTTGTTGATTCGGTCACAAATGGATACCACAGAAAAGTTAGACACCTTATACTTGAGCTGAATGTATGAAATGATACCGATCAATTTCCCTCTGACAGTTGGTTCGGTTAGGCGAATAGCAAAGAGTTCAGCTGAATATTATTTTCCAGTACTGATTTTTACCTTCTGTTTGTGTTGGTTCCGTCGGGTGAAGAGGGTAAAGGTTATACGCCTTCGCTTAGCTGAATAATGTATGTACATATATTAAACGGCACCATCGTCACCACCCCCCGATGGATTAAAGAATGAATAATTATTACTCTTTATTAGGTGGATAATTATCCCTAAGACAGCTACCCCCTAGGATAATTTCCACTTTGAACACTTACAGCATCCCCTTCATATCAGTGCATTTCATAGCATTCTTAACCCTAGAACGCTTAACATATGTACTGTAAGTACCAGGGGCCGGATGCTCAAACGCCTTATAGAGTTACAAGCATCGTAACTGTACAGCTGCAGGCACGAATACAACCATGTAACTGCTGAAGTTTTACATTTTTACTCCTCGATTAAACATTTGAGTCTTGTCTATAAGGTACACATCGGTTGAGAGTTCAAATCACTTCGACCATAACTTTGTGAAGATCAGTATAAGAAAGTGAAAAAATCTGAATCGCGATATTGGTACTTCTTCACGGAACTGTACCGTTTACGTTAACGTAACTTTACAAGGCGTTTGAGCATCTGGCCCACAGATGCACTGCGTAGCTGACGTCATGCTTCGTTAGGCATGTTCGTGTAATGTGAGAGTTCCAACATTCGGTCCCAATCACAGTTCATTTAGTACAGATAGTTCTGTCAAGTAATAGAGCCTGCAGCACCTGCAGTTGCAGGAGAGTGGCGTTACACAAAAATGTATCAGCCAATAGCGTCACTCCTTACAACCTCCTTGGGGCATCCTGGGTAACGCCAAGATAGAAGCATCGTTAGTAGTTACCAATATGGCGTCGTGTGTGCGAGAGGTTAAGTGGGTGTCGCGATTCTTTATTACATAAACGTTGTTAAAGTTGTTCAGTTGTGGTTTATTGTGCATTTCATGTGTGTATAACAGTCTACTTTATAACTTGTTGTAATGCAAAGTTTTCTTGGTGAACGAAAATCTTCTAATTTTGTCATTTTAAGCTTTACGAATCATTCTATTCCCCTCAAAGCATTCGCTTCAACTTAGGCAAGCATTTTCAGATGATTTTTTTCTGTTCTGTTTATGGCGCTGAAAATCAAGATGCAGTACAATATAATAAATCTATGGCCTACTATTTCCTTTACTTTGTAATTAAGTATATGGCCAGTATTGGTAGTTCCAATTTGAGGTAATAAATGATAAACAATTGGCGGGAAAGCCTTCCTGGTATATTGCAGCTCCAGGAGCCGCCGCGCATCCTCATTTGTTTACACCAGCAGAGTGACGTGGCAGTCACCCATTGGCTGAAATTGATGCCAGTCACGGCGGTCGCTGATTGGCTGAGATGGTGTCACGGCGGATCGCTGATTGGCTAGATTGGGCGAAGGGTGTTCCCTTAGGGCTGACTTAACTATCTGCAGTTAAATGAACTGTGGTCCCAATAGCTTCAGTAAATACAGTATATGTCGACTCGTGACAGAGGATGGGTGTGTCACTCTGCTCCTCATCTGGTATTTTCGAGTAGATACGAATAGGGTATCTCGTACCCATGTTTAGCTTTACTCTACTAAAGGGTATCAAGAACTGACTTCGAAACCCCTATGAGAGACGCCAGTGTTGAACAATGCTCGCATGTTTTGAAGACAAGTTTCCTGAGTGCAGCTGAAAGATATATCCCAAATAAACGAGTTCGTATCAGTAATGCCCCCTAAGGATGAATCGGACAGTGAAATGCTGCATTGCAAGGCTACAAGTGCGTTACAAAGCCTGGAAGCGTAATCCAACAGAGGAGAACAGGCCCAGTCACATAAGGGCATGTCGGGATGTAAAGAAAATAGTCAGGACCACATAAAGGGAAAAAGAAGTTTGCGTAGCCGCTATGGCAAAACGCAACCAAAATGCATTCTATAAATATGTATATGAAAGAACATTCAAAAAAGAAACCATAGGTCCGCTCAAAAGACCTGACGGTGCAATCACTAATGACTTAAGATTCAAAGCCTCAATCCTGAACGACTATTTCACCTCTGCATTTACTATTGAAATTGTTGCGAATATCCCTGAACCAGCACCGATGCAAGTTGCTCCCATAAACACATGTGTTTTCACAGAGATCGAGATCCTTCAAGAACTTACCCACCTAAATGTGTACAAATCCGCAGGCCCAACTAATCTTACTCTCCGTGTGCTACGGGAAATGGCTCCTGTCATCGTGAAGCCACTGCTCGAAATATTTAATCGGTCTCTAAGAACGGAAGAAGTTCCGCAGGATTCGAAACTAGCTAACGTGGTACCGATACATAAGAAGGGAGATGAGAAAAAGCCCAGCAACTATTGACCAATCAGTCTTACATCGATCGTCAGCAAAACCATCGAACGCCTCCTGAAAAAGCGCATCACTGATCACCTGAGAATGCATCAGCTCATATCCGACACTCAGCATGGCTTCCGAAATGAAAGAAGCTGCTTAACAAACCTACTGGACTTTTCTCAAAAGTTGCAGAAAATAGAGATGAATAAAAGGGTGTAGACCTTGTGCTCTAGACTTCCAAAAGGCTTTTGACACAGTCCCCCATCAACGGCTAATGAAAAAATTGGAAGCCCATGGCATCCAGGGAGATTATTTACGATGGATCAGGGCATGGCTTACGGGTCAGCAGAAGCGAGCGAAGCTTGAAAGAGAGACGAGCGCCTGGCAAGGTAGCGTGCTTGGCCCACTTCTGGTCTCAATTCACATCAATGATCTCGATCTTAACATCCATAGTTAATTCAATATATTTACGGTTGATACTAAACTATGTCATCCTTCCACGAAAAGAGCCGAGCTCCAACAAGATCTTGACCACCTCATGGTATGAAACACAACGTGGCAGATGCGCTTTAATGTCAATAATGTTCAGTAATGCACATAGGGCTGGTAAACCCTTCATTCGCATTGAAAATGAACGGGCTGTTGTCACCCAACAACGTGACTTTGAAATCACTATTACGAACAAACTACCACCCAGTCAGCAAGTTGACATGGGTGTAAAACTGGCAAGCACAGTTCAGGAGTTCATCACCAGAAATTTGAATACAAGTCCAAGGACATCATCGTTCCCTTCTACAAGGCATTAGTGCGGCCACACTTAGAATTTGCTGTTCAATTTTTGTCGCCACGTCTGTGTAAAGATATCAATAACATGGAACGAGTCCAACGCAGAGCAACGAAATTGATACTTCAGCTGCGAAACAAGCCTTATGAATGTCGCTTAAAGGAACTGAGTCTGATGTCTCTCCAGCAAAGACGATTCAGTGGGCAACTAATAGAAACCTTCTAATATTTGAATGGCTTCAACGACGTACCTACAACGGGACTCTTTGAAACAGACCTCAATGATCGCTTGCGAATCAGCGGTCAAAAACTCAAGCATAAAGCTCGAAGACGACCTTAAATCAGCAGTTCTTTTCCTATTGCATTGTCAGCATTTGGAATGGACTCCCTTCCGATGTTGTTAGTGCGGAGTGAGTCAACGCATTTAAAAATCGTTTTGACATACATTGACAGAGACATCCTCCACAGCTAAGAACTCCTCCTCCATGAGTCGCAAACTCTTAACAACCAAAACTTCCGAGGCCACCTTAATCAGTCTTCTCTTTTCCGCTTAAACTACACAGTTTAACATCTCCAAGCATCGCATATCAGCGGCTCTTGATCGTGCTGTATTGCATTCATGATCGTGTCTTTGGCAAGGATTCCCCCTCCCCACCCCTTTTTTCTCTTTTCACTCCAGTCCTCTATATCCTACTAACATAATGGCAATAGCTCATAGAGGGCCGGGGCGTAAGTTCCGGTGCCTCTTGGGAATGGGCCTATTGGTTCGTCTACTGCCACCTATCTAATCTAATATATCCTTGTTTAGTATATACGAGACTCGGCCGTCATATATGCTACCGATTTTTATATATGTTTCGAAACAATATGCGAGCTGCTCAACCTAGCCACCAGTTGGGCGTAGGAATGCATATGGGGCCGCTTTAGAATATTTACCCCAGAACGCTAATCTATTTTTGTGCAACGTCAAACTGGACAAGAGCCAACCCAGGTATATGACCTCTGATCTTAGGAAGTCTCCAGCTCATAGACTTTGCGCAAACTGTCAGGAAGAAAAAGAATAAAAAATACTATTTCATACAATTATGAATGCAAAGTCCATGAATGTACTTGCAAACGAGTACGAAGTGGTATGCGTCGACTAGTTGATAATAATCGGCGTCAAGTTTTTTCTGCAATGTTTTTTCTATAAGTTTTAAATATCTGAAAGAATTTTTTTTTAATTTCTCGAAGAATTTTCTTATATTTTTTCAAAAATTCATATCTATATCACATATTATAATTATAAATCATTTATAAGTTTAAATCAAACCTAGAGATGCCTTAGGTTACGAAAGTTTTCTAATAAATTTTGATATTTAGTATAATATTAGAATTTTCCAAAATAGGATATAACATACCCATGTCTTCTAATAAATTTTGATATTTAGCATATGTTATAGTTTTCCAAAAGAGGGCACGACATACCCTTGCTTAGTGTTGGCGTTGCACAGAAAATAGTTTAGCCTTCTAGGGTTAAGAATGAGATTCTACAATATACTCATATGTTAGTTAAGATATTAAAACTATCACTTATACGGTATAACATTGTATCATTACAAAGTTTATGTGAAATGAAAAATAACATAATGTCCCATAGTCTATAGCAGGAACCAATCTTCCCTCACGTAGCTTAATTCAATCAAACTTAACCTTACCGAACGGAACTCTTTCTCTCGTGAATTAATCTACCTGTCTTGCAGTAATAGCACTGCTTGTATGTTGTACATAGACCGCGCTATGAGAGAAAGGTTTAATCTTACCTTACCTTACCTAACCTCAATTTGCCTAACCTAACTTGTCTTACTTTACCTAACCTTGGTTTACCTAAACAAAATTTAATAACCTGACTCAACATAACCTTGCCTAGCCTCATCTAGCGTAACTAATTAAACAAATTTAACATAATTTAACCCATGACTAGTCTAACCTAAGCTAGCCTATCCAGCCCTAACCCAACCTTCTTTCACCTAACGAAGGATTGCCTAGCCTAGTGTCACCTAATTTATTCTTTTTACCTAATGTAACCTAACTTGGCCCTAAATAGCTAACTTTGCCATACTTTCCAACAACTTTGATTTTTCCTGCGTATGCAGAGCTGTGGGAAGTAAACTGTTGATGATATACTGTATGGGATAGTATGTAAGCTAGGACGTATTTATCCAATGGGGTCTTTGTCCAAAGAGGTAATTGTGTTAAAGGGATCAACCCAGCGATTTTGGTCAAAACTATCCATTTTTTCTTTATTGCTGGAAAAGTGTCCTCGGGTAGTGGGAAAGTATGTTCTGACATTTTATAGGACTAGGGTCACTAGAACCCCTCCTCCCAAGAAGGGTCCAAAGGGGCGGCGGGCAGGGGGGTCGAAATTATCAATTGTGAACCGATTGTTCTGAAATTTGCACATAATATGTATTTTTGAAAAAGAAACACATTTTGCTCATACAACTTTTGTGATTCAGGCCATAGTTTTTCATATAATGGAAAATATATGTGTGTATATATACCTACAGTATATACCGTATGTATGTTGCTAATATAGGACCCCAAAGAGGGGTCCTAAAAGGGGGGCAATGGCGGAGGGACAAAAATTATGAAAATATTCAGGCATTTAGTTTGTAGATGCTAATACAACATGAATACAGCATTCAAATTTTTTTCATAGCGCAAAAAAGTGCATTATATGACATTTCACCACAATATTTTACGTTTTTGCCTCACCTGTAAAATGTTATTTTTCCACCTAAAAAAGACTAGAAACCCAAAATTTTACTTGTTTTACTATATATCAGTCAGCGATAAAAAAACGCATATAAAAAAGAAAACGAAATAAAAAATGAAAAATCGGGCTGTGAAGTTTTGTTAGGATTGTTTCAAGCATTCCAAAACTGTCATTTTTTTCCTATCATGAAAACTCATTGACTTCTATTGTTTTGAAATTTCCAAAAATTTATATACACACCTCTATATATTTCTTATTATCTCAAAAACTAAGGCCTAAATTAAAAAAGTTGTACGAACAAAATGAGTTTCTTTTTCAAAAGTAAATAAACTGTGCACTTTTTAGAACAATCGGTCAACAAATGAAGAAGTTTGTTGAAACCTGGGTTGATCCCCTTAAAAGGGTATTGTCCCAAGTTGTCCTCAATGGTAGCTGTCCTGTAATGCCTCCTGATGATGACTACGGACGTGGTTAGAACATTTTCCGTTCGAAGCCAGTCGATGACGCGTCGTAGTCGTTATTGCTACTATAATTTGATTCTCAACCTCTTACGATTATTTAGATTTGACTAATAATTCATATTGTCACTCGCAACTCAACGGAAGTTGTTTACGTATGAAACCGTTAAAGACTCAACAAGTTTATCATTCAGTACCTATCCAGCAAAATTTATAGTACTGTCAACAGAAGAATTTCTCAACATCATTAGGGGCCACACAGTCACATAACTCATCGCATCGGCAGTTATTGAATCGCTTTTTTAGAAATGTACCCCACTATGGAGTCACCTTCACTTGATCACGCAGTCTAGTTGCATTGAAGCTTGCCACGCCCACCAATTGAACGTGGACTTCCTAAGAAACTCCTGATGGCTGGCGCTACCAAATCTACATCCACACACGTGGATGGTAGCTTGTACGTTCAACAATACGCCGCGGCTCGCAGTCAGAAATAATGGATGTGATTATAGTTGAACATAGTGGTGTATGAGAGATTAAAGTCAATCATGGATGATACAACAATATGGTAGATATGTCGACCATAACCTGACGTTGAATTTAGTATATTTAGGTCGATTTTGGTGGAGGCAATATTTGTTGTTGAAGGTTGGTCGGGAAACGAAGGTCGATGGTAGTACATGGATGTTTGAAGACTATATAAGGTAGATGGTAGTACATGGATGTTTAAAGACTATATATGCTAGAGCACATGCTCAAGCATAACTATGGTAGGTTATCAACGGATTTCCCAACGTACGATCATGAGGGGAATTCCCCCCATTATTTGGGTAAGAATGTGTTTGGATTGCGATGGATTATAATAATATGGCTAGAATTCCCAACATAATCGACCAAAATAATATTGTATGTCTATAAGTTTGAATGCGAAGTTTCTATAAATTCATATTATAGTGTAAAAATTGTGCACGTTTTCAGTTTTTGCTTTCCTGTCGAGTTGCAGAACATTGCAGGGTATGTATGGACGCTAACCGCCTTGACGTTATTTTTATCTATTTTTCCCATTTTTTCGCTTAACCACATTAGCGTAGTTACCCATTATATTTATTTGTTTGTTGTTTCCCTTTTTAAATAGTATTGCATTCTTTGATCAAATATTGCCATCTATATTTATGTTCATTAAGCTCATATCTGTAAAGTTTTATCAAGAAATTATTCCCATCAGCTTTATGTAAAAGGATGTCAAGTTTCATGCTATATTTAGCCTTACGTACCCTGACAACGGGTACGGCCAAATTCATCTATCGATTTTTGACTTCTTCTAAGCTGTGTAGTATAGCTCTATACCTACTTAGAGTTAAAGAAGTTTCATATAAACGTATGTTAACTGCACAGACTGGTTCAAGCTCCTGGTCCAGTATAGTTCTAAGGCATAGAGTCTCTGACCATTCTGAGTTGCAGGCCTAACACGCACGTATGAATTAATTAAACTTTTTTCTATAAGAAACTAATCATTAGCAAACACAGCAGGTATCCAGTGGATAATATGTGAACAGTTGAAAAATTTTATCTTGGCAGAATATAATTGTATCATTCGCTGAACACAGTCGATTTTGGTCGTGAATGGTGTTTCTTACGGTTCACTCTGGGAAATCATGGTAGTGCAGTTAAAACCTTAATTAATGGTTGTAATTGGGTATGTATGGTTGGGAATTATAGTTGGTAATATGGTCGAAGATTGTGACCTATCTCTACCATAATGGACCCCATAAAGGTTGAATATGGAGGATACTTCGAAAATAAACAACCAAAAATCTCGACCATAATCTTAGTTGTTTTACTATAATCACAATTATTATTCCCGACTGGGCTATGGGTTCACCCCTCAGACTTGCTTTCACACACTTCTATATATGTAATGTTGAAAATACAATCATCGATAATAATTTAGCAAATAATCCAACTATTTACAGCAATTACGTGGATAACCGTTTCCTGATCAACGATTCTACTAGAATCAAACTCGGTCATCAGATTTATTCAAGAACAGATGAAAGTCACAATCAATCCATTTCGTCGCTCTACCAGAAACCATCCAACGCTGGTATCTATGCGAATGGAGAAAGTGCATGCCTACAAAATTACTAGCACAGTACAATTACAGCGCTGATACACAGATGCCACGAGATTTTGTCCACTTGATATCTTTTTAACCAATCAGTACAGAGTATCACACGACTGTCATCATTCAATGGGTATCCCAACAAACGTTCGTTACCATTTTTCGATACTACATCGATAATACCGAAACAACAAATAAGAATCATTTTCTTTAGCATTCTACGCCGTCTTTTATGAAAATCAACAATCCAAAGTCTACGAAACTGACGAAATGACCCTCAAGCATATCTCAAGGACAAACACGATATGTATCTATCAACAATATGAAAGTGTGAAACTTAGCATTTATTACAAAAGCAAACCACCAGTTGGCTCGTCGTACGTCACAACAGAAACGGTGAAAATTAGGACTTGATACAAACTGACATCTTGTACAGCAATACGTGTTCAAATAGAAACTGTAAGCTCCAGAAACTACTACCACATTATCCCGGAGACTCAACCTTCACACGAAGTAAAAGTACACAAGCAGCAGCATCACAATTTCAACCTGACAAAACAAAAGCTGGCACTGAAATCAAAATAGTGCACCAGAAGAAACACAAGCTACGCATTCTAATAACTGAATCTCTCCTTATTCGAAACCTGACACCAATCATCCATAAAAGAACCACAGGAATCAACAGTCCTCTAAAGTCGCACGGAATGTTACCAGCCAGAAACAATCCAGATCTGTGATTGGCTGCTTAAGGGGGTCATTCAAGAATTTTTTTTTTTTTTTTTCATTTCTGAACCGATTTCTCTGAAATTTGCACATAAAATGTAGAATCAAAAAATAAAAACATTTTTTTCATGTAACCTTTTCAGTTTAGGCCTTAGTTTTTTTCAGAAAATGAGATTTTCTTTTTTTTTTTTTCTTCTTCTTTTTACATAAATTTTAAAAGGAATGTTAGTCGATGAGTTTTTATGCTACACTGAAAACAAAGACAGTTTTGGAATCCTTGAAAAACTCATCGACTTGCGTTCATTTTTATTCTGAAAAATCAAATTTTTCAGGCGGCAAATTTTATGTTTTTGTGATGAATTCTGCAAACAAATGCGCTGTTTGCAGTGGAAATGCACTTGACATGTTTTATCTATAGTACATTTCCACCTACAAATACCTTGCATTCGTCATTCACTAATAAAATTATGAAATAGCTATGTATTAGATGAATAAATAATGAAAAAGTCAATTTTTGACCCCTTCCGGACCCCTTTGCCCCCTTTTTTTTGGGGGGTTCTAGTGCTGCTAGCCCATTAAAAATTTGGGACCTAATAGCCCTTGGTATACAGATCCTTTTGCACCAAAAAAGAATTAGTCAATTTTTGACCCCCTCCGGACCCCTTCCGGATCCCCTTTATCCCCCCCCCCCTTCGGGGGGTTCTAGTGCTGCTAGCCCCCTAAAAATTTGGGACGTTGTAGCCCCATGCCTGAGAACACTTTTTGAGCGTAAAACTGTAAATTATGACCATTTTCCATTAAAAGACCCCTTTAAATCAGCCAAGCACCAATCAACGACAAGCTCGCCACCTTCTGCGCGCAAAAGAACTTATATGTGAGGGACAACTGTGTTCCTCAATTCAGATTTTATTTACTACCACTCATCGCTCATCCTAAACTCCTCTAACAAGCCTGATGATGACCTGTGTGAAGTTTGAAACGTGTTAAAAGAATATCACTGTTTCAACTTCTTTGAAATTATTACGTTTACCCAGGCGCCATAAGACGACCTCAGCACCGGCCAACTCATTTACTTGACCCAAGATGCAATCTTGTTTTAAGGCTACGACAGCAAAAATTAATCAATAAAAAATATCGTACGGTAAATTTATGCTGTGATATGCTTTTTGACTGAAATACTATATAGTGTATGCAGATCATTGGCTTGCTGGAGCTGGTAGTGACGTTAAGTAGTTCTAATTACCATATCGAGAATCATGACCAATAATCGTCGGATCTCTGCAACGGACCTTAACATTGTTTGCCTAACTTTTGCGAACAAAACATCTGCCCTAACTGGTGAGCAACAAGGTACTCCTGCCTGCACGCTTCCTTCCTTACAACCTGAACAGGCTGCCAAATTTTATCCCTTAACTTCGCAGTCTTCCGTTACAGCTCAGTCCGTAAGATAAGACTAAAAGTTTGCCGTTTTTCTGCAACATTCTTGAGCTGCAAACTTGGGCCTAAACTTATGGGTAAAGTTAGCAGGTGGGAACAGGGCCGCCTGGGGGCCAGCAGCGGACACTGGAGTGCTGAGATGTCGTTATGAGGGACATTGTTCCTGCAGTGATAATTATTGTACCTGCAGCCATAGCCAACATATGAGGAACACAGTTCCTGCAGTGATAATTATTGTACCTGCAGCCATAGCCATCATATGAGGAACACAGTTCCTGCAAAGATAATTATTGTACCTGCAGTCATAGCCAACATATGAGGGACATTGTTCCTGCAGTGGTAATTATTGTACCTGCAGCCATAGCCAACATATGAGGAACACAGTTCCTGCAGTGATAATTATTGTACCTGCAGCAACAGCCAACATATAAGGAAAACAGTTCCTGCAGTGATAATTATTGTACCTAGCTGCAGCAATAGCCAACATACGAGGAACACAGTTCCTGCAGTGATAATTATTGTACCTGCAGCAATAGCCAACATACGAGGAACACAGTTCCTGCAGTGATAATTATTGTACCTGCAGCAATTGCCAACTTAATTGTGAGGGACATTGTTCCCGTAGTGATAGTTGGAGAGGGGGGTTAAGGAGCCTTAAAACCCCTAAAGTAGACCCAACGACGCCTATGTGCATAACTATATATATATATATATGTATATATATATATATATATATATATATATATATGTGTGTGTGTGTGTGTGTGTGTGTGTGTGTGTGTGTGTGTGTGTGTGTGTGTGTTCGCATATGGCACATTGCTGGTACTGCTATGCACTTTTTTGCGGTTACGCTGGTACCTGTCTCGCTGTGGGGACTTCGGCCAGGTA
>LQNS02278080.1:9409664-9422975 GCA_001587735.2 Parhyale hawaiensis
ACGTTAGAAACTTCTGATTCACTGCAAAAGTTCTTACCCGACTCCTACTTGAACTTACTTTACATTCAAAGAAAAAGTTAGCAAGTTAGAGTGGCCTTCAGAGATTCCTGCTCTTCTCCTCCCTGCATCTTCTCAATACGTTGCACTACTGCCCAAAGTTTCTACCATGGCGAGAAGTTGCCGGACACACATCACTCATCATCTGCTTTATTATCATCTTTGTTGCATGAAGAGCTAAGGCTCCAAATATCTTAAGTGCAGGCCACATTGTGGCCAGCAGCAGCTGAGAAGGTCCTTTGACTGCTCGACCTAGGAAGTTGTCAGGGAACCTTCATAGGGAGTGATTCTGAGGAAACACATGACTAGCTTCCCACGTGATGGTTATACATGTTCAACACATAGCAGGGAAACTGCATGTATATAGTTTAGATTATACAGGTACGACTCTTATAATGAAGAATGCCTAGTAACTCAGATGTAACAATTACCCAACCAAGCATACCTAACAGGACATGTTCTACAGTAGTAAGATAATGTATCGCTGTTACTATGGCGGCACCATTTCCTCAACTACTTCGTATAGTTTCACGCACAGAGATACGAACCAAATTTAGT
The DNA here is from genome assembly GCA_001587735.2 of Parhyale hawaiensis. Lineage (NCBI taxonomy): Eukaryota > Metazoa > Arthropoda > Malacostraca > Amphipoda > Hyalidae > Parhyale > Parhyale hawaiensis. The sequence continues at coordinate 9,410,280 of LQNS02278080.1, forward strand.
CAATACGCGTTTCCTCATGTTTATGTCACCACAACAGCTCCGATTAAACATAAATAACGGTCAGCAATTCTGTCTCATTTCTCTCAAACCTCTTCAGGTCCGAGCAAACTTTCAGGCCCGCTGCCTCACGGTTGCTTTCTTTTCTTTGCCCAAGCTCCGGAATTCTGAGCTCAGGAAGCCTCTGCCTGACAGACAGCGGCCACAGACGACCGCGCTGGGTAAGGCTGGGCCCTGCCGAGACACACGGGGCTTATTGGCCAAGCGAGACCTTTGCCAAGTCGCCACTGCCGATTTTTCCTTGGGATGTCGTGCACGGTATCCACAGCAGCATTTTTTCCAAATAAATTTGTCCAAATTACGGGTGGAGTGACGTCATTGATGGAGGCCACTAGTAACGTCTCTGTATAAGCAGCGGCCACTATCAATCAGGTCACTTTGCGTTTCGATTACAAAACACTCCATGTTTCGCGCCCCGTCTCAACACGGCATCGTTCTCATCCCAAATTCTGCCCGAAAAAATGTATCGATCCTTGTCTTGAAATTTACTTTGCCCAATCAAAAAAAACAATAATTAATAAGCTGAAAGTCGCTACACGTTGAAAAAAAGAAAACTCGGTATTAAGTTAGTACTTTGAAGCCTATAGTTAGTTCTCTACCACTAATCGTGTAAGAGCACAAGCACTGCATTTCTGCATCCATTTACGATTCATTGCTTGCTCAGGTGTTCATTTATTGTTGTCTTATATTGTCGCTCCGTGTTAGATATATGCTAACGCAGGCACTGCCCTGCACAACAGTCCTTCAGTAACTCATCCCTGCACCGCTGCGACACTATACTTGGTTGGGTCTGCAAATGTATTTTGAGAATAGATCTCATAGCGACTCTCACACCGTATTGAAAGTACCTTGATCACTGCTCAGCAACAGTTGCTCAATGACCTTCTTGGAAGTTCTTCGAACGAGGCCTGCAGCTGGTCTGTACTCCACCCATTTTCTGCAAAAATAATGCAGAGGTGGACAAATCTTCTCAAATTCATCGAAAATTTCACTTTCAGAAAGTACCAGTGATGTTTCTGTGGTCTCATATCAGTATCTGTCTCGGTCATTAAGAAGTAACGTTCTAATTTATTAGTCTTATATTTAGTCAGTCTCAGTGAAAAAGTTCCCTTATTGGACTCTTATAATATAGCGCCAAAGCTTTCTAGTAGCTGCTACTTTCCACAAACTTGCACCAGCATGAGCTACTTTCCTAGATCTCAAAACAACCAGTCGGTGCAACAACGAATACAAAACAATGCATTGAACGACATTACCCATACATTTTCGCAGTACCTTCATAACTCTCTGAAAAAGACGTCCGGTTTCTAATAACATACACTCGAAGGCTACAAGAAATGCCCCAGGCTACTCACTTTCTTTCCTCGCTCCAGTATCATTTGCATGAAACCCGAAACTGTCTCTTCATCTGAAAAGCAGCAGAGAAGATTCTTGAAAGATGCTCGGTTATTGCAGAGAGGCCAGAAATGCATGCAAAGATGCCCAAGCCTCGGGAGTTTGTGGCATCGTTGTATTCTATGGCAGACTCCGTTCTCTACTTCCAGCTTCGCGCTCTTAATGAGCTGCTTTATGGAATAAATTAAAACGCGTGTACTGTGTTCCCAGCAACTGAGAGAAACCATAAATTTTGGTCCATGTGGTAATTGCCTGTAATTCTTTGGCACACTGGTACTCAGCGGTGGGCAGTTGCGGCCATGTGTAGCCAGTGGCGATCCAGCGACAGTAGAAAAAGAAAAAGGCCGGAGGCCGCAAACTTTTTCTCTTTTACTGTAGAGGTCGGCAGTAAGCGACCGTTTAACTACCATGATTAGCTTTGCCCGCTCATTTTCTCATTGCTTGGCGAACGTAAAGCATGTCGGTAATTGATAAAACTATAGCATGTTCTTGACTGATCGATTAATGTGTTAGGCATAACGAATGAGTATTTGTATTCCACTGTGGTGGATTCATTTTCTGTGTGACCGGCATTCTTCTAGTAAATAATGTACCATCACCCAATTTTGGATTCTGATTCCTTTAGAAATATCATGCGAAGACACCAAACATAAATGTCTATAGAATACTAACCTCTTATCTGTTTGGCTGGTTACTCGTTGCTTTCTTTGTAACTTTGTTTTCATGCTGCATAGGAACGTTGTACTTACAGTATCAAAGAAGAAGAAGACAGAATATCATCAGGGCTCAACTACCTTATTGCGTCACCTCACCTTCGCATCACCACATTATTCCGCCACTGCGCCGTTGTAGATTTTGCGGATTATTTTGTCTGTTGGACAACCCTGAACCTCGCTTGACCTCTTTGGCGTTCAGTCTCTGAATAGGGATTTGTCGCGCATTAGTGCATGGTGCTCGGCCTGGAGTATGAAGCTGAATGCCAGTAAGACCAAGTCGATGATTGTCAGTCGGTCTCGAACACTTGTACCGCAGCATCCCCAACTGGAGATTTATGACACTTTGCTTCAGGAGTCTAGCTCATTGAAGATTCTAGGTGTTGTCTTTGATGGAAAGCTTACTTTTGAGCCGCATATTAGAAGATTGAAGTCACGTGCTTCCACTAAGATTGGGCTCCTGCGTAAGGTGAATTCTGTGTATGGTGACAGTCAGGTTGTCCGCAGATGTTTTTATGCTTTTTTGCTGCCTGTGTTAGACATAACGAGTGGCCAGACCCGAAGTCGACGACTAACTCACTTACGTCTGTTGGACCGACTTGTTAGTTCAGCCAGCAGACTGTGCGCTGATAATGATCTGGTGAACCTGTCCCACAGGAGAAGAGTAGCTGAGCTATGTATGTTTTATAAAGTGTACGATAATGAGAGGCATTGGTAGTATTCTTCTCTCCCTGCCCTCAAGGTTTTGGGGATAGAGACTCGTGCCGCGTGCGGAGCGCACTCTTTCACTTTGGAGGCTGTCATATGTCGAACTAATCAGTTCTGTTCGTGCTTCGTGCCCTGGTCGGTAAAAGTTTGGAATTTGTTGCATGCATCGGCTCTTGGTCGTGTTGGCCCGCAGGCTTTTAAGTCGGCTGTTAATGGTTTTTGCTGGTTTTTCTTTAGCAGCGTTTTGGGCTTCCCGGTGTTGCAAATGCTTCATTTGGGTTGTATTACCTGTCCGTGGGAGCTCAAGCGTGAATTTTTAATAATAATAATTATGGATGGGATGGTTAACGGCATTAAAATTAATACTGCAAAAAATAGGTGATGCAAATGATCACTGATCTAGTAAACAACTCGACGATGGCGCGTTCATTAAGCTTATTTACTCGCCAGGAGCTTCAGACAGGTGCGTTTGTTATGCCACTTTTCAATTGTGAGTAAAGTATGAAAACCACAGCTGTCACCTTAGTTACGGCCGCAATTTCAGTCCTGCTTCGTAAAATATTACTTTTTACTATTTTAAACGTAATCGGGTTGGAGCTCCCCCTGAAAACAGCATCTACAGGAGCGAAACGAATGCCATTGCCTGGATTTCAGTACATGTTTACCCAATGAGATCAACTTAACACCATCCGTATGAAGCTAAACTATCTCATTACGAAGGCTTTTTTTATAGAAATACAATAAGACAAAGAATACTGATAGCAAAAAAAGCACTGCTTGGTGTCAATTGGTTTAGCTTGGTTTCCTCTATGGCACCTGAACTTGCTCTGCACGCACACCCACGTACACCCAAACTCAGATTTAATTCACACATTGCGAGTGCAGCACTTCTGCATGTAAAAGAGCAGCGCAACTCAACACCAGCCTCATTTCTGCTTAACAAGGTGCTGATGCCCCGGTGTTTCCTTTTATTTAAATGGCAATAGGCATGTGAAGTTTTCTTTGAAGCCGCGCACCGCACGCTGCCGAGAATGCTTGCCATGAAAATTATTCTGAATTTACCCCAGTTATATTGATACGAGGTATTTTTATACAGCTCCGGTCTGTGAGGCAGCTTTGTTGAAGGGTGGCGAAAGAGTCATTGTACCTGGGAAAATTTCACAGCAAATATGTTTGCAAAAGCTGTCGTTTGGATATTCGCAACCAGCTGGGCCCTGCACGATCACCCAGAAAGTACACGACCTCCTCACGTCGCTGCTCACAGGCTACTAAATTAGCCGGAGGTACGGATGCGGACGCACAAATTCATGCAACAAGAACCAAGCTGTTCCATACTTATACGGCCAACTTTGGCTTACGCTACATTCAAATGTAGAGACACGAGTCTCCCGTAGTCGTCTGTTCTCCCATGTCTTTGTAATGCCATGAACTTGAACTCCATCGCGCGAAGAATGACATATGGTGAACGACGCTTTCAAATCAGCAGGCCACAATAGCGCTAACAATATCAAACTTAAAACATTAATCTAGTGAGGGGCCGTCTATATATTGTAAAAAATGCTAGTTCACAACAACTGTAAACGTCACCATCAGCTGTTTAGTGGGTGTTGCCAGTTCCAAAGATGGTAAGGATGAGTAAGAATTAAGCCGTAAATGTTGCCGCTTGAGCAGTAGAAAGTCTACAGACGGATGGAATGGTAACTTATGTAATACCCGTTTCTTATGTAAATCAGTTTGTACAATGAAATAACTTTTTTGCTTCTGAAAAATATTATTCGTTTTCATACAATAAAAGGTTCTTGAATGAGAACACAACATTTCCCAAATTTAACTACAAAAATTTACATTAAACATGCTAATATACAACAAAAAGTATAACAATAAAATTGCTGACAAAATGGGTCTAGGAGCATACTACAGTATACCCTAAAATAGAGATCGTATAATGAAGGAACTCGCCAAGTTTTGAGGTAGTCTGGTTGTTCGAGTTTTGAGGGAGTCGAGTTGTGAGGTCCGCTTGTATTAACGTTAAGTTTATATCAGCTAAAATTTGTCTATCTTCATACATTATTACGACGCCTCTCCACTTGAGTGCATTGGCCACCACCTCTTCAGCGCCTCGCCCTGCAAGCGGCTAGTCGAAATAAGAAACATCAACTGTATCTCATACTAAGGACTATTGCATGCACTACTTATGCAAAGGATATTTGACACAAAAAAATAAAACTCCTGAATTTCCGAAATTTATAGACTTTTTTAGATAATTTTTGGTACATTCGGAATTGATCATCATCTCCCCATCGGCAGCCGTTTTTGACAAATGTGTGTTTCTAGTTCATAAATCTATTCGCCACATCCTTATATATACACTGCTTTGTATGAGGTCTCTATGTTAATTAGAACGCGTTTTATCTTAGCATACGTATATGCGCTATCAGGCATACTTGCGAAAGGCCCGATTTCAGTGGGTAGTCAAGGTATAGTGTAGCCTTTGATATATTTATATAATTGCATGTGGGCAACAATTCGTTACATCAACATGCTTCAGGGAAACAAAGATAACATATTTTGATCTTCTTTCTTTCAACGAATTATGTTTACCAACATATATCTACAAGCACTGCATAATTAATAATTACTATGCATCTATTTGATATACAGAACAGTATAGTAAGTAAATAAATTTATGTAGCATGTATAGTATTTATTTTACAAACTAGAACCTAGGCAAGGCGAATGAAAAGATTACATGAGACTAAGACTGTATGTACAAAATACAAATAATGAAACTATACCATGTAAATTTAGGATTTGAGTGATCGCAGCCACACACAATCAGCGAGCGAGTGGGCTTGTAGCTAGTCAGCCCAGTTAGACAGCCCTGTTAGTCAGTCCTGTTAGACAGCCCTGTTAGACAGCCCTGTTAGTCAGTTCTGTTACTCAGTCCTGTTAGACAGCCCTCGTTAGTCCGTCCTGTTAGACAGCCCTGTTAGACAGCCCTGTTAGTCAGTCCTGTTAGACAGCGCTGTTAGACAGCCTGTTAAACAGCTTTGTAAGACAACCCTGTTAGACAGCCCTGTTGTACAGCCTGTTAATCAGCTCTGTAACACAACCCTTTTAGACAGCCCTGTTGTACAGCCTGTTAAACAGCTCTGTAAGACATCCCTGTTCGACAGCCCTGTTGTACAGCCTGTTAAACAGCTCTGTAAGACAACCTTGTTAGACAGCCCTGTTGTACAGCCTGTTAAACAGCTCTGTAAGACAACCCTGTAAGACAATTCTGTTGCAAAGCCTGTTAAACAGCTCTGTAAGACAACCCTGTTAGACAGTCCTGTTGTACAGTCTGTTAAACAGCTCTTGTAGACAACCCTGTTAGACAGCCCTGTTGTACAGCCTGTTAAACAGCTCTGTAAGACAACCCTGTTAGACAGCCCTGTTGTACAGCCTGTTGAACAGCTCTGTAAGACAACCCTGTTAGACAGCCCTGTTGTACAGCCTGTTAAACAGCTCTGTAAGACAACCCTGTTAGGCAGTCTAGGTAGACAGCCCAATAAGACAGCCCTGTAAAATAACCCTGCATTGCATAACAACCCTGTAAAACAGCCCTGTGACAGAAGGTAGACAAAACTCCGCTCGATACACTAGTGTGTTAGCAGAGTCTTGTTCCATTTCTGCATTATGTACATAACATCAATGGAACTTTTCTGCAGGACATTGCAGCCATCCCCGCTTGAAAGCTAACAAACGACTGGTTTGAAATGGAGAACATACAAGTTTTGGACTGGCCTGCCAAGTCTCCGGACTTGAACCTAATAAAAAATCAATGGGTAATTTTGTCACGGCGAGTTTACCATAATTGACATCAATTTGCAGGGAAAGAATCCATAAGGTCTCACATACAAGAATATTGGAATGAAACGCAGATTGAAACTCTCAAAAATCTCATTGGTTCAATGCAGAAAAGCCGTGTTGCAGTATTTCAATCTAAAAGGAATACCTTAAAATGTTAAATGTTTGCTAATTTTCTTATAAATACAAAGAAACAAAAGTGTCTTATACTTATTTCCACCCTTTAAACTGTGCTTCTGGTTATAACTGTTTTTTCTGGAAATTTTTCATTAAACTCATTATATACACTGATTCTCATGGCATATAGAAGCAACGCTAAAATTTTCATGAAAAAAATGTGGCATTATTAAAAAGTTATTTGCACTTTAGAGGGTGTCATTTACTTATTGCCGCCACTTTACATGTACAACAGGCATTACAAGGTTGAACCGTCAGACGGCAGGCATCAGTGCTTCCCGGGCCAGAATTACAGAACACGCGACTCCCCGCATGTAATTTTGCTACCTACTGCGTTTGTTTATACAAACTTGTTGTTATCTATCTCAATAATGCAGCTCAACACCAGCTGCTGCACAGTAGGTGGACAACGTTTACAAAGAAATTAAAATGAATTTTACTTAATCAAAGCTCCAGCTGTTATCGTCTGACTATTTTATGAAGGCGGTTCGGTCGTAGTCAAATTCCTCTAAAGTGGGGCCAATCCTATGAATATTTCTGAGATTTCTCTATATGCAGTTAGTGGGCGTGTCTAAGATATGGGCCGAACAAAATCTCGAGTATGCTCATAGGATTGGCAACGCAATAGAGGAATTTGACCAAGACCGCACCGCCTTCTTAAAATGGTCAGCATATAGGATGTGATTAAAACTCTCGATACAAATGATGAGAATTATCCATACAACAGAGTATTATACCGTGTAACACCCCCGCTTGCTTGTTCCACTGGCAGCAGATTAATAGGGAGGCAGCGACCCGGCATTCCTGGCAGTATCGGCAGCATTACCTCCAACGAAATCAGCGCTTCGATGGTATTTTAATTACGTTTATTTCGAGTATATTTACCTCGCGCTTATTATGCTGGAGTAACCGAGTAAATAACGTGACTTAGGAGAAATTGCTGACCGACTCCGGGTACCTTAAAATACTCCAGTAATATTGGATCAAATTGTATGTAAAAGCCATCGTAAGCAATCGTAGTGCCATTCAATAGGCCATAGCCGTGAGTGGAGCACGCGGCGGACGTTGTGCGATTGTGTGCAGCTGCACGCGACCTTCAGTGACGAACTGTGGCTGTTTACCCTGTCGTTGGCCCGTCTGCAGCTGTATCCGACCGCTAGTGATGACCTGCAACTACTCTAGATCCGGTAGAAAATAAGTGTCTGCAGTTGTATAGTTGTTATACGACCGCTAGTGGCGAACTTTATCTCTTTACGATGTGCTATAGTCGCAGGCAATTGAACACGATGTGGTATTATTATCAGTATTAGGATCATTGAAACTACACACTCTACTGTCAATGAACAAGCACTAGCATAACCCATGTATAAACATCAAGCAGCCCCAGGACTCTTGGAGCGCTGGTAAGAAGAATAAGATCAAGAAAAAAATCACGGCTAGTTGGACACCTGCTTAAAAACGGGCCCAACATGGTTCCCAGCAATGAATTCTACGCCAACACAGATTCTGGTTACAGCTCGAATGTTTCTCCTGAAGACATTGAGGACAGGGTGGGAGGAATGCAACCTATTGCTATCATATATAACACCCAGCCTGCATTCAATATCATGCTCCAAGCAAGGTACCCTATTCAAGGACTTAGCCACTGCGTAACTTATACTGGGGGTTTCAAATCGCAGCTCTCTGAGTGGAATCATCGGCCTAGTTAATCATGGTGTTCCCCAGCCACAATAGTATGTCATTCGTTTTGAGAACGAACAGTAAGAGACAAAGAACGCTACTTTTGGAAAAGCATGAAATAACCTTCATTGATACATGCAACCAACGTCCACTGACACACTCTATACGTAGGCTCAGAAACAATGTCACAAATGATTGACAAACCCCTGCTTCCCGAACCAAACGATTCCAACTCGTACAATGGGCCGAAGTGTTTGATCCTACGTTAGATAATTGCACACTGAACTGAAAAGACTCACCTCAAAACGACGAGCCAGCACCCACAGCAAGAGGTGCGGCCCAAACAAGAGAGCGGCCCAACAACCCAAACCCTTTTTGTACGCAGATTGGCCCGGTGGGAGCAGCTCATCAACTTCAGCAAAACGACTCAATGTACAATTGTACATGTCACCAATTTCTCGATGCGCCTTTAAGAAATGAGTGTCAGGGTGATATGTGTGTCATCGCATACATTTGCCGAAACTGTACCTTTAGAATTTTGTGTAATATTTTTATTGCTCCAGTACCTTGAGCGTCTCGGAAGAAGTCCCGGTGACGTTCTTCACCTCACCTCACGTGTGGAGTCACTCTGCTGGGTGTCTTCTGTGGTGCCGCATTTAGCAACCAAAAAGAGAGCCAGCAGTGAATTATCTCCACAGTGCATGTAACTGCTGACCACTGGTCTCTCTGGTATTCTTCTTAAATGTGAATGAAGCAAATTTTTGAACGCTACAATTTTAATATCAGTGGCGTTTCGAATATGCCGAAGAATTTTGTTAAACAATCTTGCCCCCCGTACAGCGAAGCTATTAGAATATTTTGTGGCCACGGCTTTTCCACCATCTGTGCTTGGGATGCGAATATCAGTAGTCTTTCCAGTTCTTTCCTAGTGTCTGGCGACAATCCGCTTATTCACATTCACAGTGATACGTTCCAGAATTTTCAAAACATATATGATTTCAAATCGTTCGAATGTGCGCTGTATTGGATACAAGGGAAAACAGCTCAGTAGTTTGTTTTAATGGTACTCCTGCATGCCTCGAATTTTGGCCGTGAACGATCCTGGGATACCTTCAAGTTCTTCAAGCTTTTTCTTGTACTCGGCATCCAAAGTCGGGAACAGTATTCTATTGTCGGAAGAATTAATTGCTTCCATAGTGTGAGCATTACATCTACTTCGCGTGACGAGAAAGTTCGTAAGACTCATCCACTCGATTTTTTTCCCACAGCGATAACCCTAACAAAATGTTCTTCGAACGTAGCATCATCTTGCATTCTCACTCCGAGGTCTCTTAAAACTGTCTTTCTCTCAATTTCATGCCCATCGCTGGTATATTGCGTGGATTTAAAGAGTGTTTGATTTTTTCCGTATCTTAGCAGTTCAAATTTTGTTTCATTAAAGGTTATATTATTTTTTACCAATACTTGGCAGATATGTACTTTCCAAATCTCACTGCACAGACAGCACGTCTTCCAACGATTGCACAACAGCTAGTATTCGTGTATCGTCAGCAAATGACGAAGGTACCGCGTATTTACATCCGTACCCCATGTCATTGATCATGATGAGAAAGAGAACAGGCCCAAGCACGGTGCCTTGTGGTACTCCACTGAGTACCGGCTGTCGGGATGACACTTTGTTGTTGCCAATTACATTCTGCGTTCTATTTGACAGGAATGCTTCAAGCCATCGAAGACATTTTCCAGTAAGTAGGAAAATCTTCCTGCCAAATATTGTGCTCAAAATTTTCACTGTGCATGATGGCAAGAATTTCAACAAGCTTCCGAAAAACTATGAAAAACTTGCCAACCAGGTCAAGTCCACTATACGGGTCAAGGCCGTCGAAGAGTGGCAGTACAGTATCGGATCGGATTGGCAAAGTTGTTAAGGAAGATTTTGGTGATTTCCAAACGCTAACGATAGCACAACCCTGTGTTACTTGCCATCAAAGTGAATTAAAAGGAACGCTGCCTTCGCCATGGAATCGACAACTAAACAATGGCATCGTCAGGGCCGACAAAGGAAGGTAAAGAAGGCTTAGCGCTGAAGACCCACCATTCAGCTTCCCAACGATTCGAATTCCTCTACAGTTACTCCTGGAAAGCTGTTCTTTGCGATCAACAAGTTTGGCTCAGCTTGGCCTGCCATATACGCTTGACACACGTGCAGTCTCACAACGCAGCAGAGCCCGAGAAGCTACTTGCTGGCCTCAAAAGCTAACCGGTAATGATCATCAAAGTAACGCGTTTCCTGTGATCAAACTAAAATGGTGTTCCACGCAGCAAACCTTCTTAAAACCGGAACAGGCAAAGCGTTACATTCAGAGACAGAGTCACTACATGCACAATACAACGTCAGTAGATCTCCCTCACCACCTTAGCGACAGCATCTCGGTTAGCAGCACCGCACCACCCTCTAGATATGGACAACTGGCAGGATCTGATTAAGCTCCAATAAAATAGCGAGGCATGGATGGTCAGAAGCTTCAACTCGTGAGCTAACTGCAGCAGTTACTAAAAGAGGGACGTCTGTCATTTCCAGTTTTTTTTTTTTTTGGTTCCGTGATGTATATTAAGCTGGCCAGTCTATAAGTGCAGTGTTATGAAGAGAACAACGAGCAGCTTCCTCTTCCTTATATATCTCCTATTGTACATCACTTAGTTGTAGGTTACAAGTGCTAAGCAGGTAAAGCAAAGCTGCTTAGAAACGGAGACTTAAGTTGGTAATGCTCCAGGGTGTCTGTACTGTACAAATAATGCTGCACGTGATTACAAAACACCAGCCTGTGTACTATTCTACTGCCGCTACCAATTCAAGCCGGCAAGCTTCCATAGGAAATAGTGTTAGAGGTATTTCAATGGTCTTTAAGTTTACGAGACCGGCTAGTAGGCGAGCCTGTACGGTAGCTTTAGAGCTTCCCCCGACCTCACTCTGTGCTATCGCTTTATGACCTTGTAGCGCCGGCTCCATACTTCCTGCCTTACATGAACAAAGATGTAAGTAGAAATGCGTTTTAACTAGACGTACATGTTGAAGTTCTTATAATATGTTACATGTGCGAAACCATATGCAACACAAGGTCAGGACATTTCCAGCAATTTGTGCACCTATTGAGCAGACGTGCAGAAATTCAGAGCGGCTTCACCGTGACCATCAGTTAGTGATACTGACTCCAACCACACCCTGTGGTACTCATTCGAGCAGAAACAAAATCCGCCTTTAAATTCAAACTCTCGGGAGGCAGTAAGTAACCAGTCATAAAGTTGTCAATTGCAAGATTTCTATGTAAAAAGATCAAATGAAAAAAGATTAAGTACATATTGTTCTGCTCGTATCCACATAAATTCTGACATCCAAGAATTTGTGACAGGCGCATTTATCCCCTGACTGTCTATAAGTTCAAAAACTATCCCTCCTGTGAATGGCTTTTTCATGAAATCAAGGTCCAGACCCCCCAGTGGTCTGCAGATGAATGACGGAAATTCTGTCAAGACAGCCTCAGTGATGATGGTTTGGTTTACTTCAGTAAACCAAATTGATTTAGTTATTGAAACTGGAGAGTTTTCTGCCTAGATCTAGCTTTGATCTTTTAGCAGTAAAACAATAATTTCTGGTTGCGCTATGTGTTGTAGCGGGGAGAGCAGCGCTGCATATTATAGGAGAAAAATTGTATAACTCTTTCCTTTTTTTAAAGCGGAAGGGAGTAGAATAAAACTTATAAAATACAGGAATTTATGCGAGTGATTTAATTAATGACAAAAAAAATGATTGAACGGAAGACAATGTAAACAGATGCACTGAAAGGAACTCGCACGAAGAAAAATAAGCAAAATATCTAGATCATCAGTAAACGTGGTAAAGCGGAAATCACTAAAATAATTGTATCTATGGGCTTGGACCAACACGCGTAACAAACAGGTGACTCACATAAGCTAATCCACAATAAATTCCACAAAGTAATGACAACAGTATATTCGGCAGTATTTCTATTACATTGTTGCGTAGGACCACAGCCCAAGAAAACAGTATATCAGGCAGCACTTCCATTATATTGGTGCGTAGGACCACAGCCCAAGA
>LQNS02278080.1:9445074-9468047 GCA_001587735.2 Parhyale hawaiensis
CCCGTTCGTTTTTTCCATCATGTGTGGATGTTTGGAATGGTCTTGATGGCTCTGTCTTTGCTGGTGCTGGTATTGGCAGCTTTAAACGATCTGTACACAGAGCTATTCTGTGATCTCGCATCTTTTTTTTTTTTTTCTTCATTCTTTTGTTTTCTCCGCCCGCTGGGTTGGTTGCGTGGGGGTTTGTTAACCTCATGGAGTTCTCCGTTCCTACGTCGCCAGCCTGGTGTGATTTAATAATAGTAATAATAATATACTAAGACATGGCCAAGTTACTAAAATGACTAAGATTTTGTCAATCGGCAGTCCACTTGAATGTCGTTTGTTAGGCTTGTGTTACCGCTTCTGTTCCTTCCTTTGCATGGCTTTTAATAGATTCTTACTAAGGCTGTTGTTGCTTTGTTTTAATCTTCTTATTTACGTCTCTTATTGGGTCATAGTGAATGATTTCACCCCTAACTCTATGCCGGCAATTCCACATATGTTTTCTTTCTCTATTTTACAGCGCTGATGCTGGATATATTATGTTCCGAAATGTTTGCGGCGTAGGCTACACAGTAAACATGTTTTTTTATATCTAGTGCGGTTCTCCTTTTTATTCTACGAATTGTTTCATTTTCATGGATAACTTAAATACTGATATTAACTTTCAAGCTCAATACACCTGAAAAATTCTGAGCACAAGGTAAATTGAGTTTACGTCGTCCGGCTGGATCGGCCTCAAGTGACTGGCCGGGCAATGCAAAGCCTCTGCCGACCGACCCAATGTTGACGAAAGCTTGGTCAATTATAAAATTCTAATCAAAACGTATTCCTTTTCCTTTTTGTTTAGCACATTTTAGTTATTCTTGGTCACTCGGTTATGTCCTAGTAAATAACAAAATGTGCAATTTTCAAGTGAATGAGTTTTAAGTTCCAGTAGGTGATTATCAACTTTATTTCATTTTTTCCGTAAATGACTGGATTTGGAATTTTCTTAATGATTATTTTTGAATTTGATTTTTCTATTATTTCATGAGTAGTAAAGAACTAAGCTCGGTGATTTGGGGTATCATTACATTTTTGGTTATTGTATTTTTCATTTGTTCTTCCTTTTCTTTTTATTTTATTTACATTTCTTGGGAAGTTTTTCTGCTGAAGCTGAAACTTTTCATAATAAAAATAATATCATATTAGGTTCGGCGTGGTTGGGTGTAATATTTATATTATTATATAACTTCTCGGCGAAATGCCCTAACAGCGAAAAGACCGACGGCGAATTGACCCACGGCGAAAAGACCTAGAACCGTGTGTGTATATATATGGCTGTGTCAGCGTGTGTTTATCAATAAAAATCAAAAAATCGATTTAGGACAAAACAAAAAACTACTCAAAATTAATTTTCCCTCTTACCTATAGCCTTTATTGATGAATCTATGCTTAATACCAATAAATGTATTTCTTGCGTCACTAGGAACAGTTTGTTTTCTGCTCGTAGTAGCTACGTTAGCAAAGCTGTCCCGAAGTTTCATCAATCGGCTGCAGTTCCTAACTGGTCGCTGTAGACCGTCAAGTGACACGCGGACTAGCTGTGGCTTACATTATCACGATGAATATGAGCGAATCGAACGTCACTAAAAGCATGCTCGATTGGGCCGTAAAAGTCGTTCCAAGCCAAGCTCCCTTGACTTGCCTTGTCCGGAAATGCAGACAATAACTTTTACTTCCTAACTTTCGTTGCAGGGGCTACTGTAGAAGCGGCCTGATTATGTTGAGTGTATTTTTGAAATCTCCAGTTTGCGGAGTAAAATTAGTTCATGGAAATGTCACAGGTAACTGATTCAGAGTCAACGAATGAAACTTAAATTCAAAAGTCGAAGCCATGGCACCTGTCTCAAGATTCGAAGAAGTCAAGCCTCAGAGGCTTAATTTTGACGCCCAATCGAACATGCCTTACGACGTGTTGAAAACATTTTTAACAAAGCACGTAAAACTTGCTCTAACACAACGTAAAGCATTTTCCCGTGACTTGCTGAGGGGTCGCCGAACAAAGTAACAGCAATATTCACTCCCACTCTTTTAGTGGCTTAGTGCACCACACATTCGGTGTATTGGTGACAATTGCACTTAATCTTAGCTTTTCAGAGCATCACGCATTTAGGAACTAGCATCAGTGGTTAAGTCAATCTCTTCTAGTTATTTAGCTAAACATGCATTTGCTAGCTTACAGACAGTTAAAAATAAAATAAAAATTCTCTCGGGTGTATACTGAGCACAGTCTGTCAACGAGGCCTTCGAATCTAAGAAGCACTCTAAGTCAGTATCTTCGCTTCATAAGTGCACTTTGCTGCATAGGAAAGCTAATGCACTTTTTGCCTCAAATTATTAGTGTTTGGTGCTGCTCAACGATCGAAACTTGCTCACAGTAGTACAGTGCTGACGAACATTACATGTTTCAAAGGTCAAGAAAAATCAGCAGGGTACACTTGGCTCTCCTTGGTGTGTGGCATGTAGGAATTTCTCTCAGAAAATTCGAAATGCAGCTATATTCCGTTGTCGTACTTGGACATAATTTAGCCGGCGTGTACCACACGGCCGCTCTAACTGAGAAGATAAATATAACAGCAGTAAGCAGATTTACAGCACATCATACGGGTAATGGTTTGCGTTGTAACGATATGCGTACTTGTATATTCCTAATAAAAATCAGGGCATAACCGCTCAGAAGAGCGATAGCCACCAGGACGCCTTTCAACTGGCGCTATTCCTACCTAACTTTAATTTAGTAAGGGTTTCATACTATCTTCTCATTCATTGCTGATTTGCTACAAGATTCTTTCGCCTACTATATTACTGTTAGAAAAAATACCTTGGCAGCGGTAAATGTAGTTAAGAGTTCCAACACCGCATTGAACGTGTCAACATAGAACAGACATTAATTCGCTACACATTTAATTTTTTCACAGATTCTAAAAGATTTAAAAATACAGAATATTTCCTACTTTTGTTCAGAAAACTAAAATTTGGTTTTGGGTAAACCCTGAAATTGTCTAGTTAACAATTATTCACAAAGTCTAGAAGGATAAATTTCGTGGTTGTGTGAGCGTAAAATTAACAGGAGTACAGCCCGACCATCATATGAAGATCCTCACAAATGTATATAGAGCGGGCACCATGTAAAGGCAGGTTCACTGTGCAGTCTTTGGATTCTATTAAGTAATATAAAGGGTTTGAACATTTTCTTTCGTTCTTGCAAATACAACTATGTGTCTTACAAAACTTTGATAAACCAATCAACTTTATTAAGTACGCATAAGGAGAAAGTACAATAAATGTACAGAATATAGTTTATCACTGGAGTTAAATTAAACACAAGAAATGGTTGAAAGTATTAATACACGTTACACTGAATTGCCGCTCATTGTTTGGTTTCTATTTGGTAAGAGTGTGAGCTGCCAACGCGTCGGCTATAAAACTGAACAGTTTGTAGCCAGATCAATTAAAAATCATTTATAAGAGCAAATTTGCTGATTTTATGCTGATTTGAAGATTGAATGCGCATATCCTTGTTCTGATTTTCAGGCAGTCAGTATACTTACCAATAGATAGCACACTTTCGCTATATGACCTGGGTACATTCGTATGCCAGCGAGATATGTCATTATAGGCACCGCGTAGGTGTCCAATAACCTTCTGCATTAAATTCGACCAAAGTAGTACGTAGGGCAGGAGTGGCTACGAAGCAGCTGACACTTGACCTCTCAGAACAGTGACGAAACGTCCTCACTAGCATGTTGCCCACCGCGTGGAGCTTCCGTGTTTCTTTCTCTATATTTTGATTATCTCGAAACACGTCAGTGCTTCTGTGGCCCAGATAAGAGAAGCTGTTTACGTAAGTGAATACTAAAACATTAAGATATGTGTTAATCTCATGTTAGCTGACCTTTACCAAGTATTGCTATACTCTATCCATTTTTTCAAGGCAGTTTGGGCGTGGCTAAATTCCTCTACCGCGTTCCTAATTCTTTGGGCATTTCTGATATTTCTCTATATGCAGGTAGTGGGCGGGGCTAAAATATGGACTGAACAAATTCTCAAAAATGCCCATAGAATTGGCAACGCTGTAGAGGAATTTGTCCACGCCCAAAATGCCTTAAACGGACATAGTATAGTGAAACTATAAATCACTATCTCTTTACATTTGGAATGAATTAATCCTCAGAGAGTTATGCAAATTTGCGTTGTGTTAATGAGTGAAAGAAAAAGATGTGGATGCGTTGTGAAGCGTGTGGGAAACGAAAGATTGTAGCATAAACCTAACTTAAAACACCAGCCGTGCTGGTCCATGAATTAAAAAGGGTAAAAAAAACGTCGAAATCTGCCCCAGACCAGCCAAGTACAATCCACTCTGAGGCGGTTCACCTGAATCCTAGGCTATCATTACACGTCACGTCAGGTCACGTCAAAAGTGTTGGTGCCCTAAAATGTTCAGTAGGTTTCGGTATCTAAAAATGACATTAACGTCGTCTCTGTTGAAGTTCCTTTTCGTAGGCATCCACTTCAGACAAAGGCTGAAGTACTTACCAAAATCACAACTTACCAAAAATATGCATGATACAGGAGCGTGGAGCTGCAGAGCCCGGTATATGGATGTTGGTTTGTTGTAGGAATACCTCTGTTTGAAGCATCACGAAAACTTTACAATCAGTGTTTTAAGCTTATATTTGGGGACATTTACTTGCCTTGAACTAAACTGTCTATTGATGTAACGTAAAGATTGAGCGATAAATCAATTTTGATAGAAAAAATTATAACTGCTCTCGCCAAGATTGAAAAAAAAACCCTCGCTACTTTTCGTTACTGGAACTTGGGCGTGCCACGTATTACATTGAATCGTTCCCAATCTTCTAGAATTAGTGCATATGTAGATACCTGCAGCTCATCCTACATTTATACCCTTTTTGCAGTGTATTCTTTTACTGGAAATAAAATTTTACATTTTCCAAATTTGAACTCCTACGATTTTCGAGCTGCTTTTATCATCACAAAGTATATGATGAGTGTAAAATGATTGCGTTAATAAAGTATTTCACTCGTATGTCAGTAGATAGTTTCTATCCCCCTGTACGAGCATACATAACTTCACATCATCAGCAGATTTCATCCAGTTTCGAAGTCAGTGCCACCTTTGTTCCAAAATAGACAGCTTTGGCATTTGAGTGCATTAACCCAAATTATTAGGTGGCAAGTATCTGCTATTGTGAACAGAGAAAGACATTAGCGCACATGTTAAGAAACTTTTGTGCCTCAGTCGATCGCAGGTTTAGAGCAAAGAGGCTGTGTCGTGGCAACTACTCGTAAAACGAGTGAGCAGTATCCACTAAATTTAATTTTTTTCTTAATTAATCGGGTGCTTTCATTGCTGGATACTGGGTGAGTATGAAAACCGAGAATAGCTATTTAAAGACAAACTTATAATAAAACCTCTTTTGACAATGTGCACAGCATTATGTCGAAACCCTCAGTTAATCTTTCCACAACCCAGTAAAACTTGGGTATCAAACTATATTTAATTAGATAACGATCTATTGCACTGGCATTGAAGCGATGGTACTGTGCCAATGATCATGAAAGCACGAATATGTTTGTAACGGATGCATGAATATCATTTTATTGTATATACGTTACATTAAAATCTGAACTATCAAAAAGAAACCTAAATTTATTTCTAGGTAAGTACGAACTAAAAAACGTTACGCGATACTAACACAACTTTAATCCAGTGTTTGTCCATTTAAAATCAGCAGACAATAATTTTCTAACTCATTATCTCTCACTGAAATAATTTTATATTACGAATAGATTACCGCGTCGTCAACAATGACTGCAATGAGTTTGTGATATATTTTTTTATTGGCCTTGCCTGTAGTCCGGACATTGCTACAAGAAATACATCATACCTGTTAATTCAACAAAATATGTGATCGAGGTAAACGTAGGTTTAGTGCAGCAAAAGTGCTCTTCTGCAACTAAAATCCCGCATTGCACATGTTGGAAAATCAAATAACATCATGAAAATATCAGTTCATCTAAAGGCATTTATCGGAAATGCTCAGAAGCGTCTCATGGCTGTCAATAGTGACCACATTAGGACCAAAATTTCACTGCAATAAAAAGTGAAAACATTTGGTTGTCCTCGACGTAAAATTGGCGGAAATAGATTATGACCGATGGAACGGGAACTCATTCGATTGAAGAACAAGCTGCAAGTTGCAGAAGATGAACGTTCTCCACGTTAATCCGTCACTTCAACGAGGTGAAACCAACCAGTTTACAATCTAATCAACAAACCAAGAAAACAAGCAGCCAAAAGACTGTATTTTATTTTATTATAAGAGTAATACAGAGTCATGCATTGTGCGAGTACAATCCTTTCACTTTATTAGAGTTGATATAAAGATGACGGCAAAGATTCCCGTTAAAAGTCCATTAAACAAATTCAGTTTCATATTTTAATACAATGAGGAAAAAGTTGTTACTGCAGCACTAACTAGAGCACTCTGAGAGCGCATACCTCCGCCACGATTTCTCCTCTTAAGCGGAAAAATATACAAGTATAGATATACGTTCATTTTATCTTGTTTGTATTTCATGTGACTCGTGAACGATTTCAGGGTCAAGTTGTCATCACTGAGCCCTTTGAGATCGAGTTAACTTAGGCTCACTAAGCCTAACTTGCACTGAACCTTAAGAGTGAGCGTTATTTTCGACACTTAAAATCACGGGACTGGCGTTAGCAGCAACCAAATTACACTTGAAACCAGCAAAAAAAATCCATTCTGCGGAGTGGAATTCAGTAGGTGGCCGTCTCGACCGTAATCGATTGTAGATTAACGCCTGACAATCGGTGCAAAGTTGAGACACCGCGTCTCCTGTCTGGAGCGCCTTGGGGCACTTAGCCGAACTCGGCTTCCTCGTACCCACTAATGGCCCTGTGTGACCCTCATTTAGGTCCCTTGTGTAAGAGCCACTCTTGCACGGCTATGGTAGTTTGGCTGTAGGTCACACTGGAGTGCCACATACTACGTCGATAACTACCTAGTCTGTAAACCTCAAGAAACATAATATGGGAACCTGAATAATTTAAAAGAAAGTTGCAATTGCCACTTCTATAACTGGAGGTGTTAAGGAGGGCATGTTACGGCATTTATTGTTATTTTAATAACAACTACTGCTATATAACCTTCATCATAATTAATTTATCATGTTTTCACAGTTTAGCAAAAATATATATATTTTTTGAGATGGCAGAACTGTGAAGCCATCTTTCATTGTGATTACTTCGGTATCTTCTAAAATTCTCTCAATTACACTATATAACAAATTTTTATTTTGTTTCTGGGTACAAAGTGTGTCTTCCTAACCCGTTATCCCTCAAACAAATAGAAAATAACTGCTGTTCCACAAAGAAAACGACCTTGCTTCTGTGATCGGGAAACTGATATTTTGTAATTCATCGGTTTTCAAGATTTACGGCAAAATGGGGTGTAGCATATCTCTAAAAGTCCGTATCCTTGACACTCATCTCAACAAATTCAAAAAGAACACGGGAGTCTAGCAGGGGAGCAATGAGAGCGCTTTCATCTATATATATATTGGATTTTCAAAGTCGTTACCGAGAGCAATAGAGACTACATTTGCAGCTTTTTCGGAGAACGCGGTTTGAGGTACACTCGCAAATCTAGAAAAATTACTCCTTTCTAAACGGTTTTGCGTGATTTTTTTTTGACTGACGTTGTCTATTTGGCATGTTAATGACATAGCCGGGACCTTTTATATTTAAGACATTCACTATAAAATCATATATTCTTACATCCGTATTCCATACATTTAATTTCGTGTGGTTTTCAATAAAATCGTGTCACCACTCCTTTAATGTACGTATCGATTTGTTTGTTCTGGAAGCGTTCTTATTTTTATACTGAGCTTATTATTAATTTGTTTCAATATTTGTATTTGTATTGTTATTTCTGTGTTCTTTGATGCATCCATCTAGGAGATCCGCTAATATATAGTGACGGAAGAAGTATCAGCTGATGACAAGACATAACTATAACGCCTCGTGGCCTAAGACCATCACTCGCGGTAGAGGCAAATTCAACGCAGTCATTTTTGATGGCCAGCTAACCCTAGTTTCTCATATGGATCCTTTCTCCAACAAGATTAGGGTACAGCCCCCAGAGTATTAGGTTCTTAACAATAACATAATAAAAATAGAACGCCACAATCTGCCGCCGTGGAGGCAAATTCCACGCCGTCATTTTTGATGGCCAGCTAGGCCTAGGTTTTTGGCATGGGTCACATTTAAGTCACTCACCAAACTCACAGCAAAAAAAAAATATGAACATTGCTCAACTCCTTCTACCTGTTTTTGGGTGTACAGACAAATATATATGTACTTAAATCTTCAACGAAAACATCACCTCTCTCACTTCGTTCGCGTGTGATAATAATGAGCAATAGGTGCTTCAGGTACACATTAACAAAGCCGGGCAAACAAAGACACCGTCTTTAAAGTCTGGCATGTGGGCTACTGTGCTGCAAATGACGAGATCTTGATGGAACAGTGACAACTTCAATTTAATAAGATTATAATCAATAACCACATTAGTGTCAAAGCAAAGTTATCGAGAAATTTAAAGTAGCTGTCGCAAGTGTGAGCATCCGGGAAAAGACCTCTCTGACAATGCTCAATGCTTTAGAGCTCCTTAGCATAAAAAGGATCGTAACATGTTTCTCTGCAAATTCAGTTGGAAAACTGTCAAGTATGCGTTTCCTTTTACGCTAAGTATAAAACATGAATGCCGATTGCAATTCATTGCAAGAAGGGAAGTTTGATACATGGAGCGAACAATAATTAAAGAGCTTGACATTGTGGTTTTCCTATATCAGTAAAATAAAAAAATATTTGTGTATCTCATCTTTCGGTCGGTATGTTTGGTGAGGCCTTGTATCTATACCAAGCTTCTTTGTACCCTGACACGATACTGAATTTGGACCCTCACTATAACCCTGGAGGTGCTGAAACAAAGCATATGCCTGTCCTACTATTAGCTTAGGAACTAACATTCTCCTCCATTATCGACAGGTCCGGACTTCCATTGACAACGGGAAGAGGCCAACATGCGTACGACTTTCTCAATAATTTTCCTGCTGCTGTCGACAGCCTTAGTTGGTCCGAGCAACTCTTCCGTGTGGAAAGTGACACGAGTGCTCAAGTCCACTGTAGATTTCAGCGGCGCAAGTACCAAACAGCACAGTCTAGTCACGGGCACCCTGTTCTGCAACCAAGACTCTCAGTGTCTCAGTGGATGTTTCGACCCCGCCAGCAACATGATGGTGACACCCGCTGTGCAGAGTGTTGAAGAGGCTCCTGAAGGTTCGCCGGACAGTGATTGCTGTGTATGCTTCCATGATTTCGAGGTGTACGGAGAGAGCTTCTTTGCTTTAGGTGCTTCCAGTCCAGTTCCTAGTACAGCTGCTCCAGGTGCATCGACCGGTTCAGGTGCTTCAGGTGACTCTCCTTCCACAGCTGCTGCTCCAGACGAATCGTCCAGTTCAGGTGCTTCAGGTGACTCTCCTTCCACAGCTGCTCCAGGCGAATCGTCCGGTTCAGGTGCTTCAGGTGACGCTCCTTCTACAGCTGCTGCTCCAGACGAATCGTCCAGTTCAGGTGCTTCAGGTGACTCTCCTTCCACAGCTGCTCCAGGCGAATCGTCCGGTTCAGGTGCTTCAGGTGACTCTCCTTCCACAGCTGCTGCTCCAGACGAATCGTCCAGTTCAGGTGCTTCAGGTGACGCTCCTTCCACAGCTGCTCCAGGCGAATCGTCCGGTTCAGGTGCTTCAGGTGACGCTCCTTCCACAGCTGCTCCAGGCGAATCGTCCAGTTCAGGTGCTTCAGGTGACGCTCCTTCTACAGCTGCTCCAGGCGAATCATCCAGTTCAGGTGCTTCAGGTGACGCCCCTACAGTTGCTCCTGGAGACCCTGCTTGGAAGTAGCTAGTACTGGTACCCTTTTTATTTAGAATACCATTGCCAGTTATTATGTTGTGTAGTTCCAAGTAACTTTTCGATTGTAGCAGACTTTTACGACCATAACTAGTCAGACTCTCAAGAGATGGCCCTAACTGCTACCTTGATTGTCACCTTGCTCCTTGCCCTAAAAGAAATTTAAATTGGGTTGCACCCAAAGCTTACAGATTAAATGGAAGCAAACAGAAGTTTCAAACACTGGACAGTAGACAACTAGAACGCCTCCTGTCGTAAGACCATCACTGGCGAAGGGGGCTGAAATTGCTGAGTCAGCTCTATTGGTATTTTTTGCTTCTAGGTCAACCTACCGGCCGCCTGCAAGAGATTGTGATGATAGTTATATTTCGTCTCGTTTTTATGGGTGGAAAAATGTGCACATATGTTTAGACAGGTGACAGGTAATGAATGAAAACATTATCACCTCCTTCACTTCTTTCACGGGTGATAATTACATAAAATCGGCAATAGTATCGCCTTTTTTCGGTACAAATGTTCCAAAAATGTTCATCGATGATATTTCAAGGTGACACTACATCATCCCACTTAACTATCCCTCTTAAAAAAATAAGTTTTTGCATAATTTTTCACTTGACATTTATTTGGTAGAAACAACAGTCACTGTGGCTGCGCCCGTCTCGTATGTAACAAGTTTTCAGGAAAAAATATCAATTTTGACATGTTTTTTTTATTTTTGTTTCAAATATGAAGGAAATAGGGTTAAGATTCGGTTAACTGAAAGCCTCAGTGAAGCGATGTTTTAACAAGATTTGCAGAAACAGCAATAAAAAAAACACAGAAATGATTTTTCTTTCTCTCGGTCAAGTGACATTAAGCCAGAATAATTCACAGAAACCATACTCTATCGGTAATATTATATCAGCACAGTGTCGCTCCTTCACGCAGATCAGTATTTCTGTTTCTATAGTGGAAATAATAATTAAATATTTCGACAATTCGCCAATAATAATATAACATTCTCAGGGTATAAAATGCTTTTTAATATGTCTTTTTACTCATGGTTTGTTTCCAAATCTTGTTTTTTTATAGTTAATATCAGGTATTTATACATTTTGTAAATTAAATGAGTCTTTACCAGGGTCTAAACTATAACGTACTTTCACACCATCTCTTCTGTCTACATGAAAAAAGCAAAGTCATATGACTGGGCAATTTTCGGTTACCTCACAGCCAGTTCAAGAGCTGCCAATGTAAACCCGGGCTCAAGATATCTCGTACGTAAACGCCGCGCTAGCATTGCTCTTAAAGACCGTTTCGATTCGGACACTCATTAATCGCTCTGAAAAGGCAAGTCAAGTGCAGTTGATTATCTGAGAGCGATATCCCAATCGAACACGCCCTTTGTTGAGTCCATTGTTGAAGAACAGATGATGTGATTCTCATGGACATACAACTTAAAAGTATTTACGTTCGTGGCTTTGTTTTTAAGGCGAAAATAACGCTAGAAGCTAACCAATAGGAAAGTATTATTAACATCAGTTACGTTTCGCTCATGACGTCACTTAGAGACCTGATAAGCCTCAGCTTTGACTGAGTGCTTACTCGATACGATATGACCACGTGAGCTAGTCAAGTGCCTCTATATGTAGGTTCATTATCGCATCAAAGCTCGTGAAGTCACAATAGTGATGTGAAATTTGAAACATTATCCTAGTTTATTGATAGATAAGAAGAGATTTAAAGAGTATTCAAACCGCCTACTTTGACCAACATATTATAAACTAAACTTTTCCGAGTAATGCAACGGTGATGTTTACATTGATGATTAGTTGACTGGCTGGCAGCCTGTATGTTGTTACGTCGTTACGCAAGGAGAACGCCGTCAGTCACAAGGTTATCTTCGCTATGTATCTGTAAACCCGTTAAAACCTTTATTTCGATAACCATTAGTCTTCAATTGTTAAGGATAAATTGTTGCTGCTCTCATTGAAGAATAAAGGTGTAGTTTTTATTTTTTAATCCCTGAAAACACTTTTTTGAGTGTAAAAAAAGCGTCATGGAATCATCTTTGTGCTGCTTTTCATGCGTTTCAGAAACCCAAGATTTATTTGTTAATTAAAAAATACTGATTATAGATTACGGCAATTTTTGGTGCCAGTACACATCGTACCTATGCTAAAAACAGGAATATTGGAGCAGGAGAAATCTTGGCTTCCTACATCGTTCGGTTCTTGTCTAAGCAGTAACGAAAATATTTACATTTTTGGCCTTAAAAAATATATTAATCCCGCTTCGTAGCAGGAATCATAATTTTAGCCGTCTCAAACGTAATATCTTTACTCGATCAAAAGATGTGGCATAAAGTATCATTTTCTGAGCAAGTTAAGCTAATTGAATAAGGTTAATTGGATTGAGGTGAGAGAATCAAAACGCCTTCGTACACAAGACCACCACTGGTAAATTTTAGGTAGCCTAGAATAGTTCTGGCGTCGATTTCTTCTATCCACAGCAATTTTTTGTAGGCATAGGCTATAGGTAAGTGGTGTATGTAGCTCAAATTCTTTTAAAATGAATGGTAGCATTTGCGAGCTACACTTTCCGCAGCCATGTTCAGTTACTAGAGCCTTCACATTACTACAGTTCATCATGAATAAACCGTCCGTAATCATTAAAAAATACTCAAATTTTTTTTCTAGTTTCTCGTCGTAAGATGATTATTGTGCGAACTGCACGGAGCATACTAGCTAGTATAGGATTAATCAGAGACACTTGGGGATGAGAACGGGGAAGGAGAGGAGACGTGATAGATGAGACAACTTAAGTTTCTTACCCGCGTCTTTTCAATAATCATAGGGGTGCAACAGTCCGGACAACTGAATTTGTTCAATAAAATGTGTTCGAAAACGTTAATTCGGGTTTCATTCCTCGAAAAATATCTATTCGAATGAAAATATTCGAATTAGAAATCACTCGACTTTCTTCTTTATGCTTTCTTTACTTTACGTATATACAGTGGGGGCTCGTGCCCTGTGTTACGTGGGACCCGCCGTATATTTTTTTAAAGTCATTAGGTGGAAAGCTAATTTCTATGCTGAATTCAAGTCTTATCACATTCAAGACATGAATTCAGCATAGAAAATAGCTTTTTCACCTATAATGGCTTAAAAAAATATACGGCGGGCCCACCTAAAACAGAGCACGAGCCGCCACTGTGTATATATATATTTACCGAGGTTAAGTTAAATTCAGTAATGCTGAGTTAGAGTAGTCTAATCTAGGCTGAATTCAGAGCGGAATGTGTAATTATAATAAAATTATAATTTTATACATATAATAATTTCAGCACAACTGGTTGTACCACATAGACAATGTAATTTTATTTGGCGGGGGTGCCCGTCCCCAGTTGTTGTTCCGGGATGCGCTATCGTCGTTCACGACGATTTGTGTGCGTGTTTGTGTACGCAGATCGTGTGCGTGTGAGCGGCGTTCAAGTTGGTGCGCCGCGTTGCTCGCTGTATTGCAGATTAAGTTAAGTTAGGTAAGGTTAGGTTAGGTAACGTTAGGTAACGTTGGGTAACGCTAGGTAACGTTAGGTAAGGCTAGGTATGGTTAGAAAAGTTAGGTTGGGCTAGGTTAGGTTAGGTAAGATATGGTTAGCTTAGAAGGTTAGGTAAGAAGGTTAGGTTAGGTAAGAA
This sequence comes from Parhyale hawaiensis, assembly GCA_001587735.2. Taxonomy (NCBI): domain Eukaryota; kingdom Metazoa; phylum Arthropoda; class Malacostraca; order Amphipoda; family Hyalidae; genus Parhyale; species Parhyale hawaiensis. Next base: position 9,458,799 of record LQNS02278080.1, read on the forward strand.
GGTTCGGTTAGCTAGGTTAGGTTAGCCTAGGCAGTGTTTATTTTAGTGGTGGCGCGCGCAGCAAAGCTTACTTGAACGTGCGATCGTCGTAAACGACGATGGTGCTTCCGGGATTGACTGACACCAGTAACGTACACATTGTGAATTGAATAGGCTTCTTACGCTTATATCCAATATTACTGAATCAATATAATGTACAATCTCCACAACATAAATATAATAAGCAATCTTGTTTTCCTCTCTGTCATTATTTGATGCGCTACTTTTTCATTGTTTTACCTCTGTTGCTTTCAAAGTGCAAAGTATACTCCAAAGGCATTGCTTGAAAAACAGCTTTACTCTCACCTAGTCCTAGCAATCACTGCAACGAACAGAAATATTACGCCTGGAACAGCTTGATTTACAGCGCATAGAGCGTTAAAATAACAATGAAGTGTGTATTCCTTAGCTGTCTCACCGTTGTAAATCGTAAATCTAACGCATCGCAATTTTTTGGTTCAGAATGCAGCTAGCAAACTAAATTTTTCTCTTTGGTGATAAGCTTGCAGCTGTGTCTTGAGTTCAATATTTGCTCGCTAGTTTGTTTGTTTCTGTCACACGATTACCAGGGGGGAGGAAGTTCGTTGTGGATTCTGCTCGTGGCAAAAATTACTGAGTTTTTTACAGCATGCAGAGCCGCAGAGATAAATTAGAACCATATTATTTTAATTGACAAGGAATATGCAAACAGCATAGAAATTGAACGCAGTATTATCTGATGGGCCGTTTCGTCTGCTAAAAAAGGTGCAAGCCTTCATAGGTTCCTGCCATAGATATTGTGGATTGCTGTGCTCGCCTAATAGAGGATTCAAAAGGTAATGCTGTGTTAAATATTATGGGGTTTCGCACTGCATATAGTCCCGATCATGCTCCGTAGCCAATAATCACAGGAGTTTAAGTGTGTTGAACGAGAAGTCAATAAATTTGGTGCAAATAAATGCAAATTTTTCTTCAAGCGTTTCCGCATAGATTTAAATCCACGGACTGGTGCAGCGTGCTGGACGAATAAGACTTTCTTAATAGCGCCGAACATCCTGTTCTAGGGCGTCAACACGTGATTAGAAATTTTCAGATAAGGAGGCGAAATTGTTCGTACGGTGCGTTTCTTTGAGATGAGCAGGCATTTCTCACCCCGATATTTGGAGCGGTTCCGAAGACCTAAATAGAAGCAAAAAGATTTACGTTTCATCGCCGCTCGTACTTTAGAGAAGCTGCACGCCATCACTCTAGAGTTGCGACGAAGGATGCAATCATCCATGATGAAGTGCATTTCGTTCACAAAAATCATAACATCTCCACCACACCGCTCTAAATGTTTCAAGATCGTCAGACACCTCCCAAATGTTTTTGATAGATCAGTTCAGATATTCCGCAAACTTGCTAAGAAAGACTTCATCCCTGGGGCATTTCTACCTCCGCCAAGGGGGTTATGTTTTCATCGTATTTGTCTGTCTGTTCGTTTGTCTGTCTGTCACTAAGATAGCTCAAAAAGTTATGAACCAATTTGGACGAAATTTACAATGATTGTTAGGTATGTTAGGAGGAACAGATGATTAACTTTTGGTGAAGATATGTACATCCGTTTGTTTGTTTCTCTGTTTGTCTACCTCATTTTTCTCAATGCCATAACTCAAAAAGTTAGAGATGGGTTTTTACGAAATTAACATGAGTTGTTAGGTATATAGCAAAGAGTAAATGACCAAATTTTGGTAATGATCCATTAGTTCAATCGTTCGTTTTTCACGGTTGTTAATTTTATGTGCTTGTTAGCGCAATAACTCAAAAAATAATGAATGGATCCTTATGAAAATTAGAGAGATTGTTAGTAATGTTAAAAGACATAAATGATTAAATTTTGGTGCAGATCGGTTTGTTCGTTCGTATGTTTGGCTCATGTTTGTCATAACGTTTGTTAGCAGTATAGCTCAAAAAGTTATTAACGGATCTTCAATAAAATTGCACAAGCTGTTATTACTATCAAAAGGCACGAATTATTAAATTTTGGAGTTTATACAAAGAAAATTATGGTTTCAGAGCCAATTTGAATTTTTTGCTACCGTTGCCTCGCTTGGCGGAGGTATGCACTCTCAGAGTGCTCTAGTTCATCATTAAATCAGGTGAAAATATTCACAATCAAGAACATAGGTATTATTTTGTTTTATGCACGTCAAAAAAATGTCTTTTTATTTTTTTAATCGACTCATTTTTTTTTATGCAGATTACGAATCTGAAATCCGTTTTTGTCGGACGGACCTACTTTTTGAGATATATGACTTTGAAGTTCCCATTGTTTTCCTATGGAAGCAAATACCCGGCGATGACACAGTGTACGGGAACACTTTTTAAATAGGTTAGGTTAAAAATCTTTTTAAAAGTGTTCATTAAACTCTGTCATCGCCGGGTATTTTCTCCCATAAGAAAACAGTGGGAACTTCAAAGTCATATATCTCAAAAAGTAGACCCGTCCGACAAAAACAGATTTCAGATTCGTAATCTACATTAAAAAATTAGTCGATTAAAAATAATAGACCTCTTTTTTTTGACGTGCATAAAACCAAATTTTACCTGAACATATTATGAACGTTGTGAAATAATCAAACCACTCAAAGTACTATGAGCTCCTCTAGCTTTTCAGGCTAGTTTTCTTATGGAATCCCAGTAAACATTCTCACGCTTATCGAAGTTTTCTATTGAAGTCAAATTTATTTGACTTCAGATTTCGAGAGTAAACAGAGACAAAAACAAGGAATTAAAAGCTAACGCATTTCGAAAATCAGTCTCACTATGAGTAGATTCAATGGATTTCTTCCACTTTAATGAGGTTTAATATGTTATAAGTCTGGTAGAACAGAATTTCAGGATTGCTATAAATCCAGAAATTTGAAGTGTCACAGCTCACCGATAGTACAGTATGTCAGGCATAGGGCATTCCAGCACAACCCACATCGTAAATAATCTACGGACAAAAAGAACAGGATTTAATTATATCTCTTATCAAGCTATAGACTGCGAATTCGATTAATTCAAAATTGAGTACTTTCAGCCTCTATGGGTGTGCAACAAATACTCATAGGACGTTCGAAAGAAATGAAAGAAACGTGGAACCCATGCATGGGGTCCTCCCACATTGGTTCAAGGTATATGTATAGGTACAGTAAGTTGGGAAAGAAAAAATCGCCAGAGCGGAAAGCGTCAGCAAAAGTAAGACAACAGGAAGGAATCAACATGGGCACAGCACAAATACTTTTTCTTTCATATAGGACGGGTGTACTTGATCAATATAGTCCCAGTGACCTTTTACTTATCCCAAGTCTCTTTAAGAGCAAGGCTTCGTAGATGAAAACTCAAATGCGCACAAGGGGAATCAACATCGCAAGATGGAATATATCCGCAAAAGTCTAAAGCTCAAATAATAAACGTTAGTCCAAGGATGATTAACGGAAACAGGGTAGCGCACTGCCGAGAGGGCGGCGCTTGCGCTCGGCGAACGGACGAAGCGATGACGTCATAAAAACTTACTACGCTTATCAGTAGCTGTTTTGCATTGTATCTTCTGTAGAGGCCAATTGGGGCCTTGTTATGCGGAAACCTCCAAGAACGTTAAATTGGTGGTTGGTCAATCGGGCCGCACGGCAGAACAGCGAAATGGCTGCAGGGTAGTACAAACTCGAGGAGAGTACTAAATTTACTGAAAAGAAAAACTAACCTAACATCCTAAAGTGAAGTGAAGTGAAGGAGACCGTGGCGCCTCGGTGGAGAACTCTTAATACAATTCAGGTAAAATTTTAAACATTAAATGTCTTTTAAAATCCTGGTTAACCATCAAATTCCAAGCAGCAGCGATTGCTGAGATGTATGTGCTTGCATCATGTTCTTATTAACAAGGAAGCAAGCAACGATATCAGGAGGATTACTATTTTTAACTTGGATAGCAGGAAAATAACCGCACCGCGAATGTATAGGGGTGGAATTGGTTGCAACAATTAAGCACAAAAAAAATACAAAGCACAAGAAATCAGTACACTAGTCACAGTAGCACTTCACATTGTTGAGGAAACATCGCAGTTACACGTTTATGCTTACCTGCCCTAAAGGAGCAGACCTACAATTCAATAATTGAGCTTCAGCACCTGCCCATAGGAGTGTCACTCTAAAAAGAATGAAATTAGAAAGTTAAATAGAGAAAATCACAGGGCTACATATATAAGCAGAATTGACAGAGCGAGGAGGACGCCACGTAAACATGGCCCCCTCCTCGCAAGAGGATTCAGTAGGTATGCTTCCAGAACTTACGAGAAGGCCGGAGGTTGCGCACGGGAGGCACTGTTGCCGTGCCGAAGTTAAAGCCGGAGGGAAGAATTGTGGAAACATTTATGAAACTCGCTGCTGTCCAGGCTCGCCCCTAAATATTCATCATTTCATTGAGGCATACAGTGCGTCCTATACGCCCTACAATCATTATAGTTACACAAAAATATATATCAAAGCATCTACAAACTTTCTTAGCTCTCTGAAGGATAAAATTTAGAATGAACGTTGGATAAAAGGCTTGTAAAAAAGTAGATGAATTCAACCGGCAATGCCCTCATGTATCAGAAGCACTTTTAGAGCCAAATTCATCATCTTTAAAATGCAATGAATCAAGTGAGTTTCATCGAGAGTAATATGGCATTCTAAACATGGATTTATATAGTAATTGGCATTCTAAACATGGATTTATATGAGTGCAAACTGCTCGTATTCCACCTGTGATCTGCTATCCTGTATAATTTCAAAGCACTGCAACAAAAATTGGCTCAGATGCGAGCGATTAAACGCCGAGATAGAACTTCTTAGCAAGATTGGTAAGAGAAACATTAAAGGACAAAAAATTACTTTCTTTCCGGCGAAGTAATATTAAAGCAAAAGTCTATATAAAATACGCAGAAACCATTCAATTGCTCGGTAAAATTAGGAAAAAACATCATCTGCTATACGCTGCTCGCGTTACAGCTGTATAACGGTAGGGTGGCGTCAGACTAGCGTTAGCTAATTTGCAGAAAAAAAAACTACCTAAACGTATTCTATATACCTAAAAGTTGTTGATGTTGTTGAAACTGACGCATGTTAAATCTAATACTAAGAATAACCGTCGTGTGTTTATGAATATGTATACATATTTCTATTTATTTATATATTTATTTATTAATATATTCATTTATATGTTCGGTGTCACGCTTTAACAAAACAGGTAGGCGGAATTTAGCCCAGGTTGGAGACTCTGGTCGTCCTCTCATGCTCCAATGAAAGTGATAGGCAGAAAATAGGCCGGGTTGCAGAAGATAGCAAACGTATCTTAAGCAGGTACAGTTGAAATTCCAACAATGAAGACATCGCAGGCTTAGTCTGATATGTACGACTATTAGCTTCTCCATACATCGAATCTAGAGGGCGATCTTACGTCTGAATGCACTTCTTGCAATGCTGAAGTTGAAATTGCAGTACTGAAGATATCTGAAGTTTCTTTTGGCACTCTCATGCTTCTTGATTCGTAGTTTCTTCCTACAGATGATTTCGTTGCATGAGCTATTCTTCCCACTTTAATGCAATTGCAAACGAAACCGGCGAAATATGATTTTTCACTGGCAGTGGACGATTATTTCTTCTAGCTTACTGTTTTCCTCTGATGAAGCAGTTTTTTTCTTCTTAGGTCAAAATTTGAGCACTTCAAATGAAGCAGATATTTGAGGTGGAAAGACGGTATCAACGGTATAATTGCTACAGAGCGAAGACATTGTATATAAGCTGCCATTTTATTTAAGTTTGTTGGAGTGTCTTACTCCAGATGGTACTTCTACCGTTCAATACATAGCAAACCTAAGGATGAGAACATGATAGAGGATCAATGAAGAAAACTAAGAAGCAAATAAGAGAAGAGGAGATTCCGCACTGACCTAAAGGCATTAGGCAAACGTATCGATTATTGCGTGAATTTTTTCACGCACGAGTCCACTAGTCCATAATATTTCCAATGATGCTGTAGTTTTTATGATTAGGAGAGGCGGATATGTTAACGACGCGTACGCTAACGCTTAGGCTAACATTTTACCGAAACTCTCCGACCGAGTGTCTGCCTCTTACGGAAAAACAACCTAAATAATAATAAAATTTTATCCTTCAGAGAGCTAAAATAGTTCGTAGATGCTTTGAATATATTTTTGTGCAGCTATAATAATTGTAGCACTTGTAGGACACTCTGGAGGCCCAAATGAAATGATAGAAAAACACTGTAAATGAGCTGCGAATTACCGTACTTGAACATTATGACGTTACACGCCTCATTACCCATGATGCACTACAGCTTAGCTCCGCCCCCTGGGTTAACCTGCTAGTCTCATAATACTTGATGTTAGTCAGTGAGTTACTGCTCCATATAACTCCATTTGGACGAGTTACTTGATGTTAACTAAGGCAGATGATTTCAAGAAATGAAGATATATTGATGCTTTATGCTTCCATGAGAAGACCTCGAAGCATTGATTTCGTTCAGATATACATATCTCTGTTGATAAACACGTAGTCTCTAGATTTTTAATGAAATTCGATAACTAGTCCGATTGCTATGATTTGAAGGATACAAGTTCTTGCTAAGCCTAAAGAAAGAAGAATTTCAGATGTGGATGACGTGAGAATATATAAAATATGTACAGTTAAATGTGTTCGAATTTGGGAGGTGAGATTGCTTAGACAAAGGAGAATATCGGTTGCTAAATACAGAAAATAATTATAGTAGCGAGAAATTCATTTCTCGTCATATATAAATTGTTATCAAACTGTAAGCGTTTTATAAAAAATAGATGATGGAGCCGCTTATGAGAATAAAAATTGATATGACGCATGTAGCTAACGAACCTGGGCGTCATTACTTGATTTTCATAAAAATTCCTTATTCTAGTTTCCAGTGTAAAGCTAAATTAATTATAAAGTTGACAAGTATGGTGCCACCTACGAAGAAAAATAGGCTTTTGCATCAAATTCCAAAAAGTAGAATTGGAGAAATGAGGCAGAGTGGCAAGAACTATAAGCAATTTTTTCGTCCTGACCAAGGAAGATGGTACTAATTTTTTTTAGATCAAGAAGAATTGGTATGCATTTTAAACAAACAGGTGATATGGTTGGGAAGATAAGCTCACATTGATAAATCCTCAGCAAACAGAGAGGACACAAAACTGGAAACGACCGCTCTTCTCTGTAAAAAAAAATCCGTACAAAATTAGTGGAAGAGATCCAAGACACTTATGCCAAGTCTTTTTCTCGAAGGACAGTAGCTAAGAAATTGAATGAAGACGGAGTATCATCAAGACACTGCACAGAAAAGCCTTTGTAGTCAAAAAAGAATTTCCGTTGCAGTAAGAGCTTTGTTGCTGAATACGACACCTTCCGTTACAGTAAGAGCTTTGTTGCTGAATACGGCACCTTCCTTTCGGCATAGTTTCTGTCAGTTATTTATTCGGATGAATCACGGTTTTCTGAGGTGAGTAATGCTTCTGAGCGGTACCTTCGAAGATCAGATAATGATTCAAGAATGATTGTCTAGAAAACATCAGTTGTGCACGGAAGCATAGTAATTATGGTATGGGGAGAATATTCTTGCTTAGGTAGTCGACAATAATATCAGTTCTGTGAGGCATGAGCATCAATGCCCAAGAATACATCGGTATTTTGCGGAATGGCTTACTTCCCACAGTCCAAACTTTTTCAGCACCTCTTCCTGAATTCAAGAGAAAAAATATTCGCCGTCGTATATATATAATCAAAATTATCTTAAACTCATGTTTTTGCTAGGGTCTGTGTTAAAAAATACATAATCCTTAGCTTGCTTATAACATTTGTTATATTACCGACTGCAGCCTCTGTGAACGCTTCTTCAAAAAGCGAATTAACCGCATCTTTTTACACAAAATGGAGACGTTCAAAGACACTGAGTCGCTCATTGACAAGTGGATACAAACGACCAATTCTTCAATTCTTCAGTATTTGCAATAAAAAATTTTCCACAAAGACGGCATTACAGCCGATGGCTTACTCATTTACATTATATTCTCGAACACATGCTACCAGTGCTGATATGTAGATATCTCCAGCCGCGACATATTTCATAGAAATCTGAAGCGGAATAGACCACTGCTCCTGTCATCTCGCAATAACGACGTTACTGGATCAGCGATGATAGAGACAGTTTTGACGTCACTGGAGTCCCGAGCATGATTTGTGGTGCGCTTCACTTCAAAGTTGTGCATTGGTGTTTTCGCTACTCAAGTTGATATTATGGGAGTTAGTACATCTTCAGCTCACACCCCTCCCCCCCCCCTCCTGTGATGCCGTGAAGTGATCTATCATTGGGAGCCGTGAAGTGATGTAGCATCGGCTGCCATGAAGGGATATAACATTGACAACCGAGAAATGATATAGCATTGCCTGCATTGTTAGCTGTGAAGTGATGTAATGTAGGCCACCATGAAGTGATTTAACTGAGAAAACCATGAAGTGATGTAACATAGGAATCATCACGACCAAGTGGCGTAGTATATTTAGGCATCAATGGGAAATGACATGGAAATGCAGCCAGGAAGTGCAGCTATAGATGATTCCTGTAAAGAAAGGTTTCATCAGCACCAAAATGAAATGTTATTATAATATCATTTAACGGCTGTCCTATGTCTTTATCTCATGGTCAATTATACATTTTTAAATTATGGCTACCAAAGGAGTTTCACTCTGTAGTATTACGATTGTTTTAACTAAGTTTTCAGTATTAGCTACTGGGTTTTCTGAACCTCCCTTTTCTTGCGGGTATTGGGACAAGCTCTGTCGAAAGTTCTACATATATCAATTTCTGGGGTATATGTGATACTTAGGTGCATTGCATGTAGCATTTATGTGTCAGTTTATCGATGAATTTCAAATATCTATAATATTAATAACGTTGTTCCTTCGTTCGTTCCTTCGTTCGTTCCTTCGTTCCTTCCTTCGTTCCTTCCTTCGTGTGTTACGCCTGAATTCAATGTTCAGCTCGCATTTGGCCTTACATGCGAAATCCGGTATCTGTACTACAGCTAACGCGAGAGGCAAATATATTGGCGATTTTCGTCGTTCATTCTTCATTGTTTTGCGCTTTATTGAGTTCAGGAAGCTGGCGTATCTGTGATACGGCTGATGACTAATCTCTCG
>LQNS02278080.1:9471074-9494591 GCA_001587735.2 Parhyale hawaiensis
AGAGAGATCAGACCAAGTTCTTTTAGGCGACATTCATACGACTTATTTCGCAGCTGAGGTATCAATTTCGTTGCTCGGCGTTGGAGTCTTTCCATTTTATCGATATCTTTACACAGATGTGGCGACCAGAATTGAACAGGAAATTCTAAGTGTGGCCGCACTAACGCTTTGTACAAGGGAATGATGATGTCTTTGGACTTATATTCAAAATTTTTTTGGTGATGAATCCCAGTACTCTGCTTGCCATTTTCACACTCATGTCAACTTGCTGACTGTGTTGTAGCTTGTTTATAATAGTGATTCCTAAGTCACGCTGTTGGGTGACACCAGCCAATACCGTCCCATTCATTTGCAGTGGGGGCGAAGGGTTCATCAGCCCCATGTGCATTTCTGAGCATATGTCATTATTAAAGCTCATCTGCTACGTTCTGCTCCACCTCAGCTCTTCACCTCAAACAAAGGCCACAAAACACGGAATAAAAAGCTGTCATTACCTGTCACTGCTCCTGAGAGCACGCGTGTCCTAAAATGTTCTCTAGGCTTTAGTAATTGAGAATAACAATACCGTAGACACATTTGAAATTGCTCAATAAGAACAACAACTTCAGACAAAGACTGGAGTATTACCAAATTCACAGCCAAACAAAAGCCTGATACAGCAGCTTTTACCCGCCACCAATGGTAAACTGAAATATTTTTTTCATGCAGAACAGCATTATTATTATTATTAAATTACACTAGACTGGCGACGTGGGTATGGAGAAACTCCATGAGGTTGAAAAACTCCCACGCAACCAGCCTAACGAGCAAAGAAAAAAAGAAAGAGAAGATCCTAGATCACAGAATAGCTCGGTGAACAGATCGTTTGAAGCTGCCAATACCCGCACGAGCAAAGACAGAGCCTCCAAGACCATTCGAAACATCCACACACGGTGGAAAAAACGAATGAGAATGCTGGCCCGTATGGCATCGTAACGATTCCAAGGCAAACTAATGAAGAGCACCACTACGCCGAGTATACCTTACCCTAACAAATGACTCCGGAAGAAAGTCAGACAATGGATGACTGGGGCAATTATATATTTTATACAGAAAGCAGACCCAATCAACTCTGCGACGATGCGTCGGATCACAAGGCACAACACCAGCCAGCATGAACGCATATCGACGAACCACTTTGTCAAACAAACACAGATGACAATCGGCAGCAGAACCACACCCTACGGAGCAGTATTGCAGAAGAGGGAGGACATAGCAATTAAAGCAGCGAAGTGTCAACTCTACCGAGCCAAGCACCCTCCAAACACGTCTCGTAAGACCAATTTTCTGCGATGCACGTGAGGCAACCGGACGAATGTGAGGCTCAAACGTCAACTTTGGATCAAAACTGACACCCAAGATTACCAAGTCATCAACCACAAGAAGTGAAGCACCATCCAGTATGAGTGCAGGGAAAGGTGGTTTCAATATACGTGACCTAGACAAGAGCATGGTCTTAGTCTTGACTGCATTTAGCCTTATCCCCACCTAGAACACCAGAAATCAATCACTTCCAAATCACGCTGAAGGGATTCTGAAACCTCCAACTCACTAGGTTTATCGCAAACAGCCAGCACAGTAACATCATCAGCGTAACCAACAAATAAATCACTAACAAGATCAAACAGGTCAGTTGCATATACGAAGAACAACAAAGGACCCAGAACACTACCGTGTGGGACACCAGAATCCACGTCCAAAAACTCACTCCTCTTCCTATCAACAACTACACATTGACTTCTGTCAGATAAAAACTGACTAATTACCACGAAGACTTAACCACCATTACCCATCAATCTTAGCTTATGGAACAAACCAAGGTGATTCACGCGATCACAAGCAGCACTGAAGTCAAGCTCTACCAACTTTGCCTCATAACCCCAATCAAGAGAGCTGCAACACATGAGAAATGTGAAACAGAGCATCACAAGTTCCCAAGCCCTTACGAAAACCATACTGTGTTGGGGAAGGACACCCTTCTTCTCAAGAAAGCGACCCAACCTCGACGCAACCAACCTCTCGTAAACTTTCGACAAAACAGGTGTGATCGAGATGAGTCTATAGTCGGAGGTTCGGAATGAGACAGAGCCCTTCGGAGCAGGCGCCACATGAGTGACACGCCAGCATTCCGGAAAAAAGCTCTGCCGTAACATCCTACAGAACATAGAAGTAAGCGGGCTGTGAGCATACCAGGCACCCTCCGCAGAAAGAGAGGAAACATACCCAATGGCTAAGTGCCCAGATAGGGGTCTAAATTAAGAAGGCGGTGCACTTCAGAAGATCTGAATACAAAACCAGGGAACCTCGACTCGGGATCACGCGCTAAAGGAATGCGCACCCGAGCATTCACAATTTAGTGATTTATCCTAAGGATGCTCGGCTAAACTAAATGGTATAAGTGAAAAATACCAACACTTCAACAAGTAACTGCCACTGAACTGGAGGAAACCAACACCGTGTTGACCTTGTTAGTAAATGGAGTGGCATGAATGACACCACCTGGGCTTCATCCGGCTACCCTCGATTCAAGGGACGCACGTCTTCAACAAGGGCGTATAGACACAGCTCATGAGATGACATGCTGCTTAAGAATATTCAATCAACGCCTAAATTTTTACTTTTACTAGAGATGAAGTTAGAAATATAACAAGACAACCCGCAAACCATGTACATATATACGATAACGTGATAAATTGAATTCATTGACATGACATTTGGAAAAACATATCTACCCGTGGTAATTACCTCCACTAGGGATGTTATGTTTTAGTTGAGTTTGTCTGTCTGTGTGTTTGTCTGTCTGCCTGTCTCTCTGTTCATCTGTTACTAAGATAACTCGAAAATTTGCGGACGGATCTTGACGAAATACACAGGTATTGTTAAGCATGCGAGGGCTTACCAAGTAGTATGCGAGGGCTTTGAACGTGGTATGCGCGGGCCTACCAGGTGGTATGCGAGGGCTTAGCAAGAGGTACGCGAGGGCTTTCCAGGTGGTATGCGAGGGCCTACCAGGTGGTACGCGATAGGTTACCAAGTGGTACGCGAGGGCTTTCCAAGTGGTATGCGAGGGCCTACTAGGTGGTACGCGAGGGCTTTCCAGATGGTATGCGAGGGCCTACCAGGTGGTACGCGAGAGCTTTCTTAGGCGTTACGCGATTACTCTCCGGGTGGTACACGAGGGGTGGCACCAGATAGTACGCAGAGTCCAAGTGGAGCTCGATCACAGAAATAGACGCGCGAACATAGAATGAGCTCTCGCGGCGATATACGTTCACTGTGAAACCATTTTAAGTGGGACGTTTGCATAGTTTTTCATGCCAGGTAATTAATAAGGCGGAATAACAGAAGCGATATTATGTTTGGGGGGCTGCAGAGCTGTAGTATAAGCCTTCAAATTCTAATGTCATAGCTTAAGTATTCGATGATCGACTGCAGCGGCGCTCTCCCATTGGCTCTAGAGAAGATCTATCTACAGGCCGAACAAATGCTTTTGAAAATGTTAGCTGGGACATCACGTTTCGTATTAATAACAATACATGTAATGTCATGATATGTGTACAGTAAATATTAAAGATATTCTTTATAACGATCGTAGGGGCATAGAAATTACGCGTTACAATGCAGACAGCTTTTGTAATTTATGCTCTGCTATCATACATGAGTACTGCCGCAGCTGAAGAGAATTTTACTACTTAGGCTTTAATACTAATAATAATAATGTGACTGATGAAGTGATTTTTCTTTCTCGAAATGATTCTACTCTTTTTATGGTGACTTCAACTGTGGCTGTTGGCATGTAATCCTTAAAAGTAGCTCATTACCTCAGCAAAAGAGGTAATGTTTTTGTCGGCGTTCATCTGTTATTCTAAATAACACAAAATAACTCAAAATATTTGGATGGATCTTTACAAAATTTGCTGGGATTGCTAGCTTTGATAGGAGAAGCAGATGATTAACTTTACGTGAAAATCCATTCGACCGTTTACTTGTATGTCTACCTCCCATTTCTTGGTAACATAACTTAAAAGTTACGGACGAATCTTCATGAAATTTGCACTAATTGTTAGGAATGTTACAAACATCAAATGACCAAATTCTAGTGACGATGTTTTGTCAGATTGTTTGCTTGCTTTGCCTTGCTTGTCTACCCGGCTGCCCGACTGAGCAACCGCCTGACCGTTTGTTTGTTTGTTTGTTTGTTTGTTTGCCTATTTCTTCTTAGTACTGTAACTCAAAAAGGCATGGACGGATTTTTATGAAATTTACATGAGTTGTTAGGTATATTACGAAGAGCAAATGACCAAGTTTTTGTGATGATCTGTTGGTTCGTTCGTTTGTCGCTGTATTTGGTTTTATGCTTGTTAGCACAATAAGTCAAAAAGTTATGAATGGATCTTTTTGAAATTGACAGAACTTGTTGGTAATGCTAAAAGATATCAATGATTCCATTTTGGGGATTATCGGTATTCCGTTTGTGGGTTTTACTTATGTTATCATAATGATTGTTCGCAGCATAACTCAAAAAGTTATGAACGATTCTTTCAGAAAATTACAGAAACTGTTAATACTATAGAAAGGCAAAAATGATTCGATGTTGGGGGTTGATACGAAGAAAATCGTGGTTTAAGAACCAATTTGAATTTTTCGTTGCCGTTGCCTTGCTTGGCGGAGGTATGCACTCTCAGAGTACTCTCTAGTTGATGTATGTTATCTAGCAAAACTGGTGGACAAGTAAACGGTATAAAAGATCTTTACCAAGTGTTAATCATCTGTTTCTCCTAACATACGGTACCTACTTAACAATCCCTGGACAGTTAATAGAGATCCGTCCATAACTTTTTGAATTATCTTGGTAGCAGATAGACATATATAGAGCGCCTACAAAAAAGTCACCTCTTTTGCGGAGATAATTAAGAAGTTGCAGGTAAAGCTGGGTGCTATAAATTCGGTAGCAAGTTATATTTTTCTCTATGGTGATAAGCTTGCAGCTGTGTCCTGAGTTCGGATTTACTCGCTTGAGTTAGTTCGTATCTGCCACATGATTCGCGTGCATACACTTGTCGGACCAAGTTGCAGATCCCGTGGGGTAAATTGAGTTTTAAATTAAGACCATTTTTTAATAGACAATGAAAATGGAGACAGCAAAGAAATTGAACGCCACGTTATCTGCTATCATCAATGATGGGCTCATTAGTTTACGAAATGAGGTGCAAGCCTTCATAGGTTCCTCCGATCGATATTATGAATTGCCATGCTCGCCTGATAGAGGGTCCCAAAAAGGACGCTATAACAAATATTACAAGGTTTCGCACTAGATATACCCCGAATCACGCTCCACCACCGATAATCACAAGGGTTTTAGTCTGTTAAGCGAGAAGTAAATACGCAATATAAATTTTATTTGGCAGGTGCCCTCCCTCAGTTCTGTTTCCGGGACTGACCGCCACCAGTAATGAATATATTGTTCGTTTTCTTTAAGGGTTTCTGCATAGCTTTGAATCCACGGGCTGGTGCAGAATCCTGGACGAATAAGACTTTCTTAATATCGTAAAACATCCTGTTCCAGGACGTCAATACATCATTCGAAATTCTCATATATTCGGCCGGCGAAGCTAGTGGTTAGGTGAGTATCGTTGTAATGAGCGCGGCATTCCTCACCCCGATCTTTGTTACAGTTCCAAAGACCGAGATCGAAGCAGAATGATTTGCATTTCATCGCCGCTGCTACTTCACGGGAGGTGCACCCATCACTCTTGAGTTATGACGATGGATATGATCGTCCATGATGAGTTACATTTCAGTCACAATCTCCATAATATCTCCACCATGCCGCTCTACTGTCAATGTTCCAGGAACGTCATGCAGACACCTCCAGATTTGTTTTCGATAGATCTGTGTGGATATTCCGCACACTTACTAGGAAAGACTTCATCCCTAGAGGATTTTTCATCATTAAATCAGCTGAAAATATTCGCTAGTAAGAACATAATGAACTTTGTGAATTAGAAGTAGCATGAGCTCCTGAAGCCTAGCTTTGTAGGCTAGTTTTTGTGTGGAATTCCAGTAAACTCTCTAACGTTTATCGAAGTTTTGCATTGAGGTCAATTTTCTTTGACGACATGCTGGTTGCAGATTTTGAAGGTAAACGAAGACAAAACAAGGCTTTAAAAGATAAACCGATTTGAAAATAATTCTCAATATGAGTAGATTCAATAGAGTTTTTTGCGCTTTAATGAATTTTAATATGTTATAGGGTCAGTAGAACAACGTTGCAGGATTGCTTTGAAACCGGAAAATATGACTTGTCACCACTCACCGACAGTATTTTGAGGGATCGAATCCAGCGTGGCCCGCAACGAATATAATCTACGGACAAGCAGAACAGGATTTAACTATATCTTGGCTCAAGCTATAGACTTTGCTACTTTGATTAATTGAAAATTGAGTAATTTGAGCCTCTCTGGGTGCGCAACAAATTATTCATAAGACGTCTCGAAAGAAATGGAAGAAATATGGAACCCATGCACGGCGTCTTCCCTCATTGATTCAAAGCACATGTACAGATTCAGCACGTTAGGAAAGAAAAGAATAGCCAGAGCGAAGAGCGTCGGCAAAAGAAGTACAAAAGTAAGGAAGCAGCATGGGCTTAACACAAATACTTTTTCTTTAACTTAGGAAGGACGTATTTGATCAATATAATCCAATGAACTTTTACCTATCTTAAGTCTCTAAGGAGCAAACTTCGTAGATGATAAGCTAAATGTACACAAGGGAAATGAATATTGCCAGATGATAATAAATCGGGAACAGGCTAAAGCTAAAACAATAGCGTTAGTCAGTGTATTACTGACTCCGTAACTCCATTTTGACTTGTTATCTACCGCTAACGAAGGTAGATGATTTAGAGAAAAAAGGATTTATTGACATTTTACGCCATCAGGAGAACAATTCGGCGCTTTAGGATTTCGTTTAAAATATCTATGTTGAAGAACGACTTGGTATAAATCTCCAATATCGATGAAGTAATTTGATTTGTCGTCGGGCTGCATTATTTCAAGGATGCAAGTTGTTTTTAAGACTGAGAAATGAAGAAGTTAGGATCGCAGATGACGGGAGAATATATAAAACATGTACAGCTAAAGGCGTTAGAATTTTTAGGTGAAAGTTGCTTCGACGAAGAAGAATATTGGCTGTAAAGTACAGAAAATACTTAATGTTGTGAGGAATTCATTTACCTTCATGTTTAAATAATTAGAAAACTGAAAGCCTTATATAAAAAGCAGATGATGGAGTCGCTAATGCGAAAAAAATTGATAAAGTGTAGATATCTATGCAGCTAATGGACCCGCACGTCATTGCTTGATTTTCATTAAAAATATTTATTCTAATTTCAAGTGTAAAACTGAATTTATCACAACGCTGATAAATTTAATGCCACCTATTAAGAAAAATAAGCATTTGGATAAAATTTCGAAAAGCGGAATTCGAGGGATGAGACAGACTGAGATGGAGTATAAATGATTTTTTCCATCTTGGTCAAAGAATATGGTATATACTTTATTTTTTGCATTTCAATTAAACAGGTAATGGGATGATGAGCTCAATTCGGCCCAAATCCTTAACAAACAGATGATATGACCTAATGCTAAAAATGAAAGCTCTTCTCAATAGAAAAAAAAACAACAAAACTGGTTGAAGAGTTCAAAACTACATACGCAAAATCTTTTTCTCGGAAAATAATAGCCAGGAAATTGAAGAAAAACTGTATCAGCAAGACAATGCACAGAAAAACCATCAGAAAGGGATATCCATTGCAGGAAAGGCTTTGTTGCTAAATGCAACATCTTCCTTTCAGTATGGTTTCTGTGAGTTATTTTTTCGGATGAGTCACGGTTTCTCTAGTGAGTGATACTTCTGAACTGTGTTTTGGATGATCAGATGAGTGATTCAAGAACGATTGGTTTCAAAACATCAGTTATGTACGGAATCGTAGAGATTAGGGTTTGGGGAGAATATTCTTCCCTTGGCATTCGAGACTCCATTCTATGGGATATAAGCATCAGTGCCAAAGAAAATATCGGTATTTTACAGAGAGGCTTACTTTCCACTGTCCAAACGCTGTCAGCTTTCTGTTCCTGAGCTCAAGAGAAAAAATATTTGCCGTGGTAAATGAATGCATCGGTTTTACGTCACGATCTCCCGCATCTCCCAAGTAAGGATATCGGGCTTGGACGGTGCCCAGCTACTGCCAGGACTTTGCTGGAGCTTAGGCCCTTTAATTACCAGATGCCCTTCCTGCCGTGAACCAATGACGCTTGCGGGACTCGAACGCTCAACCTGCTGATGCAGCAGCGAGCGCTCTAACCACTACTCCACGGCGGCCCATTTGCCGTGGTAAATAAAAAATTAAAGTCGCTTAAGCTCGAGTTTTTGCTAGGGTGTGTATACAAGATACACAATCATGTGAGCTTGCTTGTAAAATTTGTGCTATTACCCACTGCAGCCGTTGTGTACGCTTGTTCAAAAGGCGAATGAAAATTACTTTTTTACATACATACAGTGATGACGTCACATCGATTTCGAGAACGATTTGAGGTGCTCTTCAAAGTTGTGTGTCAGTCTTTATCTTACTCAAGTTGATATTGCGGGAGTTATGGCACTTCAATTCGTCCATTCTTTTGGTTGAGACAATCTAACTGATTAACTTCATCTCGTAGAATTACAGTCCTAATGGTTCGATTAGCTACTTTAGAATGGACGGACAAAACCCCAATCTTTACAGGGCCCGATTGACGTCAACAGCTAGACACTAAGAGGCAACTCGGACGATCAGCAACGAAGCTTCGAATGACCTGAGGCCAATCGACTCAGATTATTTCGGTAGAAGTGGACAAAGGGAACATGGAGACTTAGACATTAGACAGACTCGGTAATTACATCGAACGATGTACCCGCCAATACAACGCGCCAGAGCAAAGCGCTTTACATCAACTTAAGGCCATCAAACACAGAAGGAGAGGCTGTCATTACCTGTTACAGATCCTGAGAGTCTTCGCGCTTAGAAATGTTCACTATACTTCAGTAAGTGAAAATAATATTACCGTAGCCACGGTTGACATTCGACAATAGGAGCATCCGCTACAAACAAAGACTGGAGTACTTTGCAAAACCACAGCCAAACAAAGGCATGATACAGCAACCCATTATAAACTCGCAATGGTGAACTAAAATTTCAGTGTTTCGTCAAAGAGCATTGTTTGAAACATCATGAAGAACTTCACAGCTCAGATCTACAATGAACTTCCGATGTAACGCTGATATTAAATTTTCTAGAGATTATCAATTAATAAAGAGAGAACCACTCGTACGTCCTGTACCTTGGCCAAGCAAGGTATTGTACACATGAAAATAAACACATTAATCTTAAAGCCAGGAGTTCCTTTTTATCTTCACCAAAATTTAGTTGTGTCTCTTGGCATTAATAAAAAATTTGTGTAATTTTCTTGAACTTACATGCGTAACTTTTTGAGTTATGTACTGGCAAACCTATAGCCCAACACACAAACAAATAAACCGAACCTCACCATAGTTTTTTTTTCAATTGCGGTACGCCTATTAAAATTTTTCATCATTCCGGCAAATTTTCCAATGATTCGTCGATAACTTGCTAAGTAATAATAATGGCAAATATAACAACGGCTATAAGAGCATATCACGAGTGCACAGAACAAAGAGCTGAAGGCCGAGTCGCTATCCAGAAAAACACTTTCGACAGAAAAAATCACGAATGATTAACATAACTTTACCACCCACACCAAGCAACTCCATTTGTAGAGTAGACTCTATGATCAGCCCTGTCGAACGTCGCACCGGCGTCCAACTGTCTAGCGCGTGCTTCAGAACTACGGTCCTGGGAAGACTGTAAATGGTATGACGCAGACAACAATGCGTACGAAAACTGTACGAAACCTCACCGGCAGGCTTCCAAGCCACCAGTTTGTGAAACACCTTTGAGAAAATCGGAGCTAACGTAATGGGTCGGTAATTTGATACATCTGGCGACACTGGTTTTTTGGGAATGGGAGTAACAGTCCCAGTACGCAAACAGCAGGAAACATATTCCAACCGTGTCAGGCACTGAAAAATCACTCCAAGGTTAGTTTCAAGAACACCAGCTAGTTTCTCATAAAATTCAAGAAACATGCCGATCGGGTCCACACCACCATATTGATCAAAGTCCCTACGAAGCACTCTCATAATATTAGATCTGGCTGCTAAAGAGATTAAACGGGCTCGGGGTGAAATCGATGTGACAATAACAACAAATATCTGCTCTGTTTCCCATCGAAGTGAGTCGATAGGAGCTCCACCTTAGTCAGGGGATCAATAATGATGCCTCCAAAGAGACCAACAAGGGTCGGTAAAGAGGATATGGCATCGAAGACTGAGCCCTTCAGTTCACTCCACCAATAATATGAAGAGTCAATATCCGGGAGACTCTCTGGGACGCTGCCTCTGACGATGCTGGGCCCTCTTTTTCAGACGCTTGGCATTAGCTCGGCGCTCTACATACGTCTGCCACAACGAGCGGTCACGCGAATACCACTAAGCTTGAAAAGCTATTTACACGCACAAGCTATCGCCACTGATCTTCAAACAACGGTTTGTTCCGAGACCTCACAAGAATTGTTCTCTGATAAACCCTTCCAAAACAGACACATTCATTTTCGTCCAGTTCAGAGACAGTGTCGCCACTCTACAGGACTTGATGCCAAAGAAACTTTCTTACCGCCCAGCCATATCGTCCCAAATAGCTCTGCTCTTAACGAACACCACCCTCCTGATGTCTGCCACTGGAATCACCTGGTTCAGCTCCAGTGACAAAACAAGATGTAAGTGGTCTGAAGTCACACAGTCACCAAATCAGGGACATCAGTCATGATCCCGTCGAGACAGCTGCCAGCAATATGCGTGAACCCCCGAACACACAATGTACAAACTGTAACCCAGCCTTGCCAAGGCCATCAGTAGGCGATATACAGTAGATCCAAACCAGTTTGTGTGGTACGTATCAAGATTTTCAGCAAAATCAAACGCCGACTTAGCATTTGTTCTCTGAATAGATACCATCACTGTCAGTTGCAGGGCTCTGATACAATAATAACAAAAAATAGTTGAACTGACAGCCACAAATCCTAACAACTATTGTTCCATAAAGCACACTCTTTCATATACTGCTGCCAATAAGCGTAAAAGGCAACATCTGATATATGTGGCAATTCCCCGAAATCCAGGCCAGAATCCAAGTAGCCCGCGGAGAGAGAAATGAAAACCTGACAGGGCAAGCTCCGTGCCGTGCCTCCTACCTGAAACCAGCGTTTCATAACACCACAACACATCAACACCAAAACACAAAATTGAGCCCGTGAAGTTCGCACTCAGTCCTCTATAATAGTGGAGAAGACATCCAATCCAAAAGCCCTACCCGGTTTCACGTTACTTTCCACATCCATACATAGAAGAGCAAAGAAGATAAAACCAAGAAAAGACAAACGAGGTAGTAGAAAAAAGCCGATAGACATATGATAAACAGAGGCAGAAGTACGGTCCACTCGGTAGACCTGTCGTGCCTAGAAAGACTTAAACATAGTTATGGGAGACGACAGTCGCTGTGGACAAGTGGGTGCCTCCACTACCCTCCCATGGCCCTGCCGCTCACAGCATGGGATTAACATAGAAAAAAAAATAAAAAGCGTCCAATGCGCCATTTCAACACGCTAGCGCTTGGGAGGGGGATGGTTGAGCGGGATGTTAACCTTCATAAGAAGCTTTCAATGACATAACGAAGCTCTGTACCAGATGCAGTATTATTTTGAGATGAAAATATGAATGCTAGTAGCAGATAGGTTGACCACATACAAAGGTAAAATAAAATTAAAAAGCTTGAAAAACCACGTTAAATATCGTCCGTATTCAAAGTACACTGGCATTTTGAGACTAGTACAATTCAAAAATAGAGCCATCTGAAACCTCATGCCTCCGGCACGGAGGACAATATTAGCAAAATATTCACATTGTTTCTGAACTTATGATGTGCACTAAAATCTAGTTATTTGTGCCTGTCGACAGTGATAACAGCTTTTTAAACTTTCCTGACGATCCGTTCATTACTTTTTCAGTTCTGTTGCTACAAACATTAGTCAAACACAGAAACAGACCAACCGAGTAGCCAAAATTTGATCATTTATATCTTTCAGCATCGCTAACAAAGTTTCGGCAAATTTCATGAAGATTCGTTCAGAGCTTTTAGAGCTATTTTGCTAACAAGCATAAAATCAAACACAAAGATAAACGAACTGAACATATCATCACAAAAATTTGGCCGCTTATTGTGTTATACCTAACACTTCATGTAAATTGCTTAAAAAAACTTCCATAAATTTTTTAGTTATAGTTCTAAGAAAATAGATGTAGACAAACTGTTGAACGGATCTTCACGAGAAGTTAACTATCTGTTACTGTTAACATGCCTAATAATCCCTGTAAATTTCGTAAAGATCCATTGTTAACTTTTTTAGTTATCTTGGTGACAGACACACATACAAAGAGACAAACTCGACAAAGACATAACCTCCCTGGCGGAAGCAATAAAAAACTTATATTGAATAGTTTGAGCCTTCGTCTCCTCAAGAAAGATATCCTACCAGAGGAAGAACAAGGGACGTACAGCAGGTCCATAGAAATGTGGAACCCATGCACGACGGTGTTCCCACTCAGGGTCAACAGAAAGCCGGAAAGGTAAACAAGAACAGAATAAATCACCGTCATCGGAAGTATGAAAGTGCTGGGAATACAAAGTGTGCCCGAAGGAAAGACGTCCAGAGGGTTTAACTAAGAGAAAGGTAACCTAAAAGTTCCTCTTTGCAGCGCTGGTCACCAAGTCATGGGAAATACGGCCACAATTAGAAATTGAAAACTCTGAGAACTGAAGGTACTGTTAGAAGACGTGTTATAGACGAGGTAAGCAAGGAGTGTCAAGGAACACGGAGTGTGTCAGAGTAGATGAGATGCATTACAGTAGACGAGGGGTAGGAAGGTGGAGTTCTTAGAGTTTAACAGATAAGGCAGGCGCATCAAGTCGGATGCACTTGTACGACTTTCTTCGGTGTTATCAACAGATTCCGGTTGCGTTGCAGTGACCGCAGCTTTAGTTTGACCATAAACTACACCACACTTCATGAGCTCTATAGTTTGACGCCCTAGAACAAAGTGCTGGAAAACGGAGGGGTCAAATCTTTGTGAATTTCAACTCGCTCAGTAGGTTCTTGGAGAGATAGCCACTGGCGGTTACTATTGAATAAAAATTGTAGAAGTTTGAAAAAATCCTACAGTTTTTCGGGACGGCATATGAAAGTTCAAGATGAAGCCGTGGCTACGGCATCATGACAGAATTAATCGAGTTAGCTCTGTAGTGATAACACCGATGAAAGTCGTAAGTGGCCACCCGATTTCGAGACGGATGAGGCTCTTGAAGAATAGTAGGTTAACAAGGTGCGTTAGGTTGACACTCAGTGTGTGTATGAAAGAGTTGTCTAAGTTCATTGCACTTTGGAAAGAGAAAACAAAAGAGAGCCGTGGAATTTCCACAGGTCCTGCTAGTGAAATGTATAAGATATTTTCAGCAACGTAATGCTGAGAATTGCATAACACGACCATTAAGCTAAGGCACCGACAAATTTATGATGCTCTACGTCACAGTTTATGTCTGCAACAAAGGACTGGTATAAAATTCGAACTATGACCCATGTCTAACAGAATTTCTGGCTGCTCCAGAAGCTAAATCCGTGAAAGAACTTTTGGGGAAGCCAAGAATTTTGTCAGGGTACGAACTAAATACGACGCGCAAATGACCTTAGACCTTTATACCCCAGACAAAGACCTCAAAATACAAAATGAAAGCTGACGTTACCTACCTCTGCTCTCAAGCGCTTTCATGCTCTAAAACGTTCACAAAGCTTCAGTAATTGACAATGACATTATCGTAGTCACTGTCCTGAAGAAGAGTGTCTGCTCCAAACAAGCAGGGAAGTACTTCCCAAACCGACAACTACACAAAGGCACCATATAGTAACTTGTTCTTTGCCACATTAGTGAACTAGAATTTTAGTTTATTGCAGAACAGTATTGCTTAAAACATTAGACTTTGCATTATCATTTTATTGTGAACTAGCGATGCAAAATTCGGATTATACTTTAGAGCAATGTTGGCATAGCATATATAAAATAAGTGCGGTGACTACGAAGAAGAACACGCTAAGTAAAAAGTATCGCTGTTTGTGCGGCGAAATTCAGGTATCGGCATTTAACTTGTGCAGAACTTTGATTGCTGGCTCTGGTTTTACCTTGTTGAGTTGTCTTTTAGGCGCTAAACCTCAACTGATTATCCTTGAAACTTCCGAAATTTCAATTTTGCTCTATAAACGCAGTTTTCTGCCGTCTCAAGCATCACTGACTTGCTTTTATCACATAAAAGACGATTCTGAGACGCGGCCGACAATCTTCTCTGGAGTTACGTAACGTCAAGTCAGGCTGTTTGGACTTCACTCGACTTTGACTAGCCTAAATTCTTTGTGACTAGCACGACCTCCGGTAATCTCTGCACTAGACTCATTCTAAATGTTCTTAGCATGACATATCTCTGTAGTACTATGTAAAAACTCATCGTTCAGGGTGTCATCGACAAAAGGGTGTGAATCGTAGACGCTATAGCATTATGAGCGGTATTAGCCTCCATATCCCACATTATCTCACATGAAAATAAGATTTTTAGATATTGCTCAGCGCAATTACACTCTTCTGCTGGTAGTATATATTGTATTGTTTATGACAAATAAAGGTAAAGAATAAGTGTGACATGAACTTTATTAATTACTTCCCCTAAGGAGTTTATGATTTGTCAGAGTTTATCTTTAGCTTTGTCTCTCTGTCACCGAAGTAAATCGAAAAGTTATGGACGGATCGTGATGAAATTTACATGGATTGTTAGGCATGTTAGGAGGAACAAATGATTACCTCTAGGTGAAATCTGTTCAATTGCATGTTTGTACGGCTGATGTTTCTATGCAACATAATTCAAGAAATTATGAACTGATCTTCATGAATTTTGCGAGGAATATTACGGATCTTACGAGGAGCTGATGACCAAATTTTCGTGATGACTTGTTTCTCCGTTTGTCTCTACGTTTATTTTCTGTTTGTTTGTAACATAACTCAAAAAGTTAAGAACGGATCTTCATTAAATTTGTTGGGTCATGTTAGGAATTTTAAGCGAAAAAGTGAACAATTTTTATATGATCTGTTCTTCCGTTTCTGTGTTTTCTCACTTTTTTGCCACAGAATTTAATTAGAAAATTATGTGCGAATTTTCAAAAACTTACACAAACTGCTAAGATAGGTACGAGGAACATATTATCAAATTTCAGTCATTTTCCAAAAAAAATCTTGCACTCAGAATCAGTGTAAAATTTTGTAAACATCGCACTGCTTGGAGGAAGTATGCGCTTTTCTAAGTTCTAAGGCTCCCCTAGTTGTGAAATGATTTCTTTCGTTTCCATGCATTCCTACATAAAGGAAGTTCTCGGAATAGGTCACCTCAATTGTTCATTTAAATTGTAACATTTTAATGTACTTACTTTAAATTCCTAAATGCATGCTTGCAACTAAAAATTTTGAACTTAAATTATAATATAAGCGTAACACAAGCTAACTGAAAACGAGTACTACATTTCTTCGCATTGCCCTAAACAAATTTTATTTAATTTTGCATACAATGCCAGCATTGGCCAAGAAAGGCAGCTCTTAACGTGTGAACTGACTTACATAAAAGGCTGGGAAGGTGAGCGTCGAGGTGCACAAAGGATGGGAGTCAACACCAGTAAACAGTCATTGAGCTCTGTGCACCCGAGTCGATCGCAGTCTAACAAGGAGGTAGGTGGGTCGTGAATACTGAAGCGTGTGCTAATTATTAGCATCATTCAATTATTATTTCAGTGATATTATTACCTGGAACCAGGTGAGTATGATACGTCTGGATAGGTGACAAGCTTACAATGGAAATTCCGCCAAGGAAATTATAGTTGCGCTGCTTGCGCATTTACAACGCGCGGTCGACACTACCATTCAAACATCGGCGTTATGTAAAAGGCAAATCCCATTATTCAACGTCTTCACCACCTGTTATACTGAGTTATTAAATTACATTTTTACAGTGGATAGGATGTACTGTTTTCAGCTGCTGCCCTCTATATTTCTCGCCGTATAATGTAGACAGCAAAGCCCACGTACCTGACGGGCAAAATTCACTCTTGGATATACATTTGTTCACTGAGAGCTAATTTGAGGTGGTGTTAACTTTTACAAAATACTAGTCGAACTTATAAACCGGTCATCTTCCGTACAACACTGTACACCTTAGAGCTTCAAATCCACTACCACAAAAATTTTGAAGAACTTTTGAATTGGTCCTGGCGTAGTTTGGTGTTTCATCGCCACAGAGAGAAAAACATATTTCTGTCAGAAATGCATATTTCCACAAAAACAAAGTGCACAAAAGCTTCGTAGTACTGTTACAATTGCGAAGCGAGAGGCGATTACATACTAGCACGCAGATCGCTATTGTAATTCAGAGTTTCGTTTCTTCAGGTACATCAATTTTACCCTGCTAGCTTTGTCAGCAGCTGGCTTTGTCACAAGATCGGAACACAGAAGTGCATCATCAACGTGCCAGGTGCTTCATCAGACCCTATATGCATCATCATGATGCACTTACCTAACTTTACAATTATGGTATTAATAATCATTCATTATTTCGCATACACTGGATAAGCCTAACGTAGATTTTATTATGCCTTATTATTTTAAAATTTTGACGATAGGTCCCTGATAGTGTGCAAGACAGGACATGAAGTCCGTGCTGCGGAGGAATGAAAATCTCTCCTTGGCTGACTTCGATTCTCGGATTCTGACAGCGCTGGCTTCTCCTTTCCTTGAATACAGTATATAAACTTCTAAATTCTACAATTGGGCAATAGGAATAACTCGTTAGGTGTAATTACTGTATGCAAAATAATACATGATCATTACTATAATTAAAGTGGAGTTAGTTAAGGGGCATCATCGTGATGCGCTTAGCATATTTGTGATGCACTTGCGAGTTCCGGTTTTGGGACAAAAATGCATTTAATTTTGATTCATCAAAGTGCATCAAAATTTCTCACAGTGATAGGATTAACTGGCCATCAAAAATGACGGCGATGAAATTTGCAACTACCGGGGGTGATGGTCGTATGCTAAAAGGCGTTCTAGTTTTCATAGTTTAAAATTTATAGCATTAGCGTCAAAGCGATGGTATAATGATTCATGAAAAGTCATTAAAACAAGAAAATCCGTGTTACGGATTTACGAATATAATTTTATAATAACAGTTCGCGTTAAAACGTAAAACGTTATAAAAAATAAGAACGAAATTCACGTTGACGAAAACCCGCAGTCAAATATGTTTAGGTTAGATTAGCATAAATTAGGCTTGATAAGGTTAGAGTTGAATAGGTTAGATATGATTGGGTAAGGTCATAACTTGTTAAGTAAAGCCATACCATGATAGTTAAGGTTAGAGCAGGTTAGGTTAAGCGAGAATAAGTCGTATTAGAATATATGAGGTTATAACTTAAAGGCATGTTTGATTAGGACATAAACTCAAAGTATTTAGCTCTACTCGACCAGAAAGTTAATTTACTCTGTTCTTTTAGCCACTTTGACTTAAGTGTAAAGTCATAAGCGTGAACAGTTTGGGCAGACAACGCAATTCTGCTTCGAGTCAACTTGAGCATATTGCGCTGAAATCATGAAATCAGACCATGGATTGGTAAAATGATGAAACATATCAGTCACTCGCGAGGACCAATGTTGTGATCTGTTTACATAATGTCACCACTGTGGTGACCAATTTATTGCAAATAGCCTCTAAAAAATTAGCTAAGCCAGTTCCATACTCTTAACCTAGCTTCGAGACAGCGTAGTTTAAGCGCTCGCTAATGACAAATTCATAAAATTTACTTCCACTGATGCCTAGCTTTTAAATGCTAGGAGTGTAGGACAGGTACCAATTATAGAGCGTATACAAATTAGAAAGAATGAAAAATACCTATTTTAGCTTCCTTATGGTTTACCCATTACCGTGTTCAACAGACCTAACCTAACCATTTGTTAACCTCTCTAACTCTGCCCCAACTATGAAATCTTTGATTTTACCCATACTCCGGCGTTTTTCTCAATGTTAATTCGTAATTCTCTCAAACTAGTGGCCCGAGCCGTCAATATAAATGACGGCAAAAAATTAATAGTTCACGAAAACCCCCGTTGTCTCATGTGCTCTTTACTCTCAGAGGGCTTCTGAAAGGAAATCCAGCATTCTGCCTGAAAAAATTGGATATATGTCATATGATGAAGTCAGTGGCATCTCTATTAGCAACTTTGAAGTTTTAAAATGTTTAAACACGGTCATGGAGGCGAGCTCTGGTTCCTCAGCTGGAGCTCCCGAGACTCGAATGAGAGTCCCGTTAGAGAGTATTCCCCATAGGATTATATCCATGCAATACCGTCTTCAGTAATTGAATTTCTTCCTATCTTATTCCCATAGAGCGTGACAGGAAGTACCCCGTAGAATGAGCTCAATTTCTTCCTATCTTATTTTCATAGAGCGTGACAGAAAGTGCCCCGTAGGATGAGCTCAATTTCTTCCTATCTTATTTTCATAGAGAGTGACAGAAAGTGCCCCGAAGCATGAGCTCAATTTCTTCCTATCTTACTCCCATAGAGCGTGACGGAGGTAAGGATCAACCAAAAGAGAGAGAGAGAGCAAGCAACATCGGGGCGACCAACTACTGTGTACCGTTATCACTAACGTCATAGACTTGTAAGCACAACCCATTGCCCTGATGGTTAATGCGCCTTTCCCTTATTATCTGATAAGCCGCCATTTTGTGCTCCCCATCTGTGTTCTCAATGTTTAGTCCACTATTTTTTTTGTTGTTGTTGTTATGTACTTTATCATAAGTCTAAAAGTTTTGATTGGCTGATTTGCCATTTTCTTATTCTACCATAAGCCTATCCCCTAAATTTTCATTTTATTTTCAAATTTCCCGTCAATTTAAGATTTCCGCTATATTTTTTTAGACTTTTGGCACCGCCATCTTCGATTTCAGTCCTATCCCCTTATTTTTAATGCATTTACCAATCATTAAACGATTAAGGGAGACACATCTATTTACAATTCCCAGCCAAGTTCAAATTTCCCGATATTTTTCGAATTTCTACGGGTGTTATCTTGGATTTCAGCTACTTATAATTGCGGACCATCCAACAAAAGAAAAAAAGGGCATAAAAACTAATACTTGTATTGTTTTTTAACGATACAAATGTTGGTCCCTTTTACCCTACTGATGTGGTCACCTTTGCCCCATCGAAGATAACATATGTCAAACTGAGACAATTATCAAATAATAAATATAAAGTCGACTAATAAAATTCAACGTTTCGGATATCTCTTATCATCAGAGAGTCAAATTGTAACCTACAACCTATGAATAAGAATTTTCTTTCTAGCTAATACTGTGAGGGGGGGGGAAGTCTAAAAAGTGAATGAACGAAGCAACGTGGAGGGGCCGGATGTCAGCTCCTGTACAGTCAGTGGATGTTTGACTAATTGTGGACTGTGTGAAGCGGTACAGCCGAGGTCAAAATGTTAAGGCAGGGTCCCATTATGAACTCAGCTGTACCGCTTCACACAGTCCACAATCAGTCCCACATCCGCTCACGGTACAGGAACTGACATCCGGCCCCTATACGTAGCTTTGTTCATTTACTTTTTAGACTTCCCCTCACTGTATTAATTATAAAGCAAATTTTTATTCATAGGTTGTAGATTACAATTTGATTTTCTGATGATGGGAGATTTTTCTGAAACGTTAAATTTTGCTATTAGTCAATACTATATTTATTATTTGATAGCACATGTCTATTCACTATTCACCTTAGGTTCAATATTATTTCATGCAAACATACCTGAAGGATTGCAGAATGCTGTCCTGGTAAGATACTAAGATAAAGTAGTTTAGATGTTACAGTCCTTATTAATTTAAGTTTGTTTCAGATATGAAAAGAACAGGAGAAAATAAATGGATATTTTTATTGGTTATAAAATACCTAGAAATTAGGAACATATTTCCGTTGGCGGTATACATGTTATGGATATAGATGACTATACGGTATAGTTTTTTTTTTAATTTTGCAAGAAAACTGTTTGGAGAAAGGTAAAAAAAAATAGAAAAAATTGTCACTTTTGCCCAACGCAGACACTTTTACCCCATTTTACGGTAGTAACATCTCGGCTCAGGTTAATATTTTACAACTCAAATCCTAAAATCAGTTTAATTGGGACAAGCTTAACTCGGTCCGAAAAGTTCATTCAAGTGCACTTGAATATTCGACAGCGATGTTCCAATCGAACGAGCCTTAATTGGATGAATTCGATTGGGACATAAAGTAAAGTTATTTAGCTTAATTCGAGCGGAAAGTCAATTCAGACCGTACTTTTCGCCACTTTGACTTGAGTTTAAGGCTTTAAGCGGAACCGGCTTGGGTCAAAAACTCAAGTTTCCTCCGGAGGTAGTTTAACTTTTTAAGCATAATGCACTTGACTTTATCCTAATGTGAACAACAATAGTGGCATGGAAAGAAACTTTTTTTTCATCCGGTGAACTATTATTAAGACAAAAGGAAAGATTTTTATAATTTTAACCTCTTGAAATAGCAATTTTTATAGATAATTATTAATTCATTTTCTATGACAGCAATAAAAGAATAGAAGACAACTTATTTCGAGGTTAACTTAGTTATACTGCTGTGGTATCATGTACTCATGCCATGGATTGCTAAAACGATAAAAACATATCAGTCACTCACGCGGACGAGTGTTGTGTTCTGTTTACATAGTGTCATCACTCAGTGTCGCGTTCGATATATCACAAATAACCTCTAAAAGTTAGCTGAACCAGTTCCATACTTCTAACGTATCTCAGGGAACGACATTATTGCAGCTTGAGGAATGAAAAATCCGTAAGATTTACTTCCAAGGAAGCTTAATTTCTAAATGTTCGGAACGTAGGACAGGTTTTGCTAGTGACATTACAGCTTAGGTTAATATTTTACAGCTTAAATCCTAAAATCCGTTTGATTGAGATACGCTTCAATAGGGCCGAAAAGTCAAGTCAAGTGCACTTAAATATTTGACAGCGATATCCCAATCGAAGACGTCTGTAATATATGTAATCAATACTCTACTTGAGGTGGTCTTAGTCATAATTTACCTAAATCAGCTAATTGCAGTTGTGTATCACAAAGTTTGTCCGGTTCGATCGGATATTCCACCACTTGAACAATATTTATACTCTACTTTTTTCTCTGTATCCTCTGATACGACGCTGAAGTTTGGCCCCAGTGTGACCCTTTTAGTAGTAAGGCAGATCTTGAACCAGTCTCACCATCCGCCTAGGAATAATTCTTCGCCCCATTATTCACAGGTCCGGAATTCCATCGGCCAGAAAAAGGTCAAGAGGTCACAATGCGTGTGACTTTTCCAACAATTTCCCTGCTGCTGTCAACATCTCTAGTTGGTCCCTGCTACTCTTCTCCGTGGAAAGTGACACGAGTGCTCAAGTCCACTGTAGACTTCAGCGGCGCAAGTACCAAACAGCACAGTCTAGTCACGGGCACCCTGTTCTGCAACCACGGCTCTCAGTGTCTCAGTGGATGTTTCGACCCCGCCACCAACATGATGGTGACCCCCGTTGCGAGCAGCGCTCAGGAGGCTCCTGATGGCTCCCCGGAGAGTGATTATTGCTTGTGCTTCCACGATCTTATGAAGTATGGTGAAAGCTTTTTCGCTTCAGGTTCTTCAGGTGACGGTCTTGCAGCGTATGCTTCAGGTTAGTCTGGCTGAGGTGCTGGAAGGAACGCCCTATCTACATCTACCTGCCACCCAAAGCTCTCGAAAGGCAACTGATGCTGGTGTAAGGTTTTTATAATACCACAGTCACTATACATGCTTTACAATTCCTAAAGTAACAACCCCTAAGTAACTTTGTTGTTAATTTACCCCATACACAAAAGAAATTATGGGTCTTGTTTGAAATCCGGACTGCTGCAGATAATCCGTTTCCTACAAACTCTTTCATTATCCCATTAACTTGGGTTATTATGATATCGTATTGACAAATTTAATGCAGAAGTTTGACTTTTTTCAGTAACCGATGGGAAAAAATTAAATGAAAACCTCATAAGGTTTTTATTGTTAATTTCTTACAGTTGCGATTGCTATTTTTAGAGAGAGCAGTCCGGATTTCAAACAAGATCTGAAATGATATTGCAAATTAGGTCACTCACTAATCACTATACTTTCGGTCTTACCGTTCAGCAGCTGAATTTTCTCCTATCTTTTCCTTAATAACGACCCGGAGAGACCAATCAACCAAGCGCCTAACAGTGTTCCATCATATTGTAGATAACATTGGCCAGTCTTTGCTTCTAATCGACTACTAGTAATAAGTCGTGCCACAGACAAACAGCTTCTACGCGCAGCTCAGCTCTACCTCAAGATTCCTCAAGATTCATTGTTCAGCCATCAGCATTGCAGCATGAAGAATTTCATGTAACAAGTAAATAGTTGAATTGAGCTGAACTAGAAAATATTAACAAGCAAGTCGTAAATTTAATCAAGGAAGTGTGCTATATATAGTCTTGTCGACTCAGAAAGTAGAGTTCTTGGTTCAAAATTTCGTAGTAATAAAGAATCGACGAAATTTCGAGTGTCTGGGGCGATGTAGACGAAACTCGTATCCTGTACACCATCTTATAATGAAACAGACAAAATGACGATTGTGACGTCATCATTCAGCCAAAATTTTTCTGCAAAAATACTGAAGACTTTCCTGGCTATATGTTTCTTAGCCTATGGACGTGCTTTATGCATCTGTGTTCGTTAGTACGACCATTTAAAAAGTCTTGAAGGGATCTACACGAAATTCACAAGAAATGTTAGCTTTGTTAGGGTAAACAGATGATAAACTTTCGGTGAAGATCCTTCGATTTGTTTGTTTGTTTGTTTGCTTATTTTTTCATGGTAACATAGTAACTAAAATGTTAAGGACGTATTTTCATAGTATTATCCAGTAAGTGTCGGAGATGTTACGAAGAGCAATTGACCAAATGTTTGCCATGATCTGGCTGTCTCTTTGTCTTTATGTTGCTTTTATGCTTGCCAGAACATAACTAAAAAAGTTATTGAATAGCTTGAAATGTAGGACACAAATGACAAAATTTTTGTGATGGTCGGTTAGTTGGTTTGTGTGATTATATGTTTAT
>LQNS02278080.1:9515432-9525725 GCA_001587735.2 Parhyale hawaiensis
ATATATTCCAGGAAATAAAAATAAAGTCTAAAGACAATGCAGTTAGATTTACAGTGCACAATATGATATAATAAGAGAAGAGAGGAAATGTAGAACTAGACATACTATACAGCCTAACATGACCTAATTCTCAAGCAAAATAATAAAACTAGCGTAGTAGTAATTATCCTCTGTGAGCCATTCAGATATTTATTTTACAATGACGAAAACCAGCTGATCTGAAAGCATAGTAGCTCGTTTTTATTACTGCAATAGCGGTTTCTAATTTTAACTAGAGTCCGAGGAGTGCAGGCCTCTGCTAACAACACAATGGTAAAAGACAGACAACCAGCAGAGCGTACGGATGGAAGATCACCAAACTTTAATCATATGTTAGATTAGATAGACGGACCAACAGGCCCATTCCCACGGAGACACCGGGACTTACGCCCCGGCCCTCTATGAGCTATTGCCATTATGTTAGTAGGATATAGATGACGGAGTAAACAAGAAAAAGAAAAAAGGACGATGTCAGCCCCGAGTCGATCATATATGTACGCAAGTGCCATTCATATCCGCTGATCTGCGGAGCTCAAGAGTTTGTTACTCCCGGTGGAGAACGTATTCGTAGCTGTTAAGGATGTCTCTCTCAATGTACGTCGAGACGATTTTTAAACTCGTTGACAGACTCCGCACCAACAGCGTTTGAAGGGAGTTTATTTCAAATGCTTACTATGAAATACGGAAAGAACTGCTAACTTAAGGTTGTTCTTCGAGCTATATGCTTCAGTGTTTGACCCTCATAATATTTTTTTAGTACAGCTCAAAATCGAATCCCTGAATTATTTTTCCCCTATATTTTAGTAAGCGATCGCCACGAAATAGTAATTGAAGAAGCCAGCTATGATAAGAAATATTATAAGAACAAAAATAGAAAATCCAGCTCTAGAGTTTCGTTTAGAATGTTTCAAGGATTCCAAAACTGTCATGTTTTTATTCTAGCATGAAACCTCACTGAGTTCTATTCGAATGAAATTTCCAAAATATGCATATATAGGCATTTTATATAAACCTCATTATTTCAAAAACTAAGTCCTAAATTGAAAAAGTTGTAGGAGCAAAATGTGTTTCTTTTTAAAAAAAAAAAAACATATTCTGAGCAGGTTTCAGAACAATCAGTCAACAATTGATAATTCTGTGCCCCCCCCCCCCCCCCCCCCCCCCNAAAAAAAAAAAACATATTCTGAGCAGGTTTCAGAACAATCAGTCAACAATTGATAATTTTGTGCCCCCCCCCCCCCATGCCCCCCTCAAAAGTGTACCAGTTGCGAAAGTTCTACCCGACTCTTTTTCAATGTCTTCATCAAATGGAATAGGAAAATACTTGGTAGAGCCGTGAAAGAGAAATATACAGACACCCCCCTAGAGCCTGGACTATTATGAAAATTGCTATAGTGTTATGGGTATTTCTACAAGCAAATGACCAAAAATGTTCTTCGAATTGTGTGTGGTCTGTTGTTTGTATGTCTCTAGGTTTATCAGTAATATAACTCAAAAATTATGAACAGATCTTCAGGGATTTGTAAGAGTTTTTTAAACATGTCAAAACACACAAATAATCCACTTTTGGCAATGATCAATTTTTTTTTTTTTTTTGTGTACTCATCCTCACAACCCACTAATGGACCCGAGCAAAAACATACGAAATACTTTACTGAATGAGAGGATACAACTGTCTGGACCATACAACAGTTTGACATAAAAACCATGATCTCATTGTTTTGAGTTTAATTACTGTGGGGATAATTTATTATTGCCGATCTGACAACGGCCTTGTAAACTTGTAAACATTACAGTAAGTGGCAACACTCAATTGCTCCTTAGTACTACATACCATTTATCACCAACACGGACATTTATTATTGATTGTCATTGATTTTATCCCAGGGCAACCTGTTCTCAGTCTCATCTAGTGAAAAAAAATGTAATAGCGGTGGACAAAATTGTGAGGTGCCCTAAAAATTTCATAAAAATCGGTTTAAACGTACTTTAAGGATGATACAACATAACACATTGAGTTATAGTCTCAAATATGATAGCATCCAATTATTCTAATACTTAGCTTAGCCTCCGTTGGATTCAATTACAACTCTTATTCGCGTTGGCATGGAAAGGCTAAACTAGCACAAGTGGCTCCAGCTTCACAAGTGGCTCCAGCTTCTAACTGCTGGTTTGAGGAACATTTATGCATCCTTACGCTTTTTCCTAAGTGTGACCACAGATGCTCAATGGAATATAAGTTAGGGGTTGAGGGGGCTAAGACATAACTCTCACATGCTCCCTCTCAAACTAACCCCTCAAACTGTTGATGTGTGACATGGAACATTTTCTTGTTGGAAGTAACACCTTGCACGTACGCTATTATTGAGTACTAGCTGTACCCGTGAAACTTTCACGGCTTTGCAAGGCCTATCAGACGGACCCGTCAAATTGTCATACATGAGCATAGTAATGCCGCGCTTACTCTACAACCCTGGGATTCGATATACATATTAAGACCATCCTGTTATTTTGGCTGATAATGATTCCCAGCACGGGCGTAGCCATGGGGCCGGGGAGCGTGGGAGGACGCACTCCATCCCAAAACAGTCTCACACCCTCCTCCCCCCCCTCCTCCTCCTCCTCCCCCCACCACCCACGGAAAATGAGGCCTTAAAAAGGTTGCATTGCTTAGGGCCTAGTTTGTTTTGTCAAGCAGTTCCTCACCCTTCCCCCCACGGAAATTTTCCTGGCTACATTACCGATTCCCAGTGAAGCTGCCCCGTCTAACCAAAAACCGCGGAATGCCCTCTCCAGCAGCAAACAACGATACACGTTTATACATACAGGAGAGCTCAGCCGAAGAAAAATAATCGTTAAAAAGACCTTGCCTAGCTGCAACGAACTGCTGACCCCGGCCGTATCATAGATACCCTGCTTCCCGAAGTCATCGAATCTCTAATTTCCTTCCGTCTATTAGTGATGAAAAGCGTGAAACACACCTCAGGTAAGTAGGTAGATAGGTAGGAACAAGCGTATTAATATATAGACTAGCGGGGCCCGTGCAATTCCACGGTTGAATAAACACTATACTTTGCAAAAAGAAGCAACCCTCGCTAACTATTGCAATTTACCTCAGTTTATCTTAATGCAGCTCTTGTAACGTAGCCCACTCCGTCTGAGTAAACGTCCGTCGCTCATTCCAACTCAACAATGTCTGTCTATCCAAGCCTAATTAAGTCGTATAAGCTAACGTTACCGGTGGGAATTCACCGATTAGTTAATACTTCCATTTTATAAGATGTAGCAATCTAAGCAATACGCCCCTATAGCGCACCTAACCTAACACAGCTCCTCTAACCTAACCTACCACATAAATAACGCCAGTCACTTAATCCTAACGAATTTTGTATAACGAAAAAATGGGAACATTACTTCCCACCTTTCTGATTACGCTGCTCTGGGTGCAGCTGGAACCCCTTAGAAATTCCACAGAACAGAAGCAATGTTCTTCAGTGATATCTCAGTCCCGTATCATCCGAATTTTCCCCCGTCTAATACTGAATGAACCTGTGAAAATTCTACAAACAAAAGAATTGTTCATTAATTATGATTCCCTCGGACCAGTATCACGTATACCAAGGTTGAAAATGTCCGAAGTCTGGCGGTGAAGCGTCTACCCTAGACCTGCGAGCCGCATAGAAGCTGAAATATGAACTTGACTATTTCTTCCTTTGATCCCTTCCCGGGTCGTATTCAAGAGTACCTCGGGACACTCTAATTTCCTTCTATCTGTTAGAGAAGAGCGTGGCACACACGGTTAGGGAATGTTTTCACTCACTCACCCTAATTAATTTATGGTTGCCCTTCTAACTTAATCCACACCGTCTGAACTAAACTTCCGCCGCTTAACCCAGTCTATCGTTACGCATTCCCTCTCTAACGTGAAGCGTGGGTGACCCGTGAGAATTCGAGGATTTGTTAATGCTCTCACTCTATAAAATGTATCACTCATTTGTTCCCTCAGCAGAGAATTCGCACTTGTGCCTTGACAAAAACATAGAAACACGACGGTACTTCTTGCAATGTGCTGCTCCTTTTATTTGCACTCATTTTTTTTAAAGCTCCGTTTCCCACAGTTTACAGATAATTTAGGTTACACGTTCTAATATTTTATCGGCGTATCCGATTTTTTCACACTATTTGGGAATCCGTGAGTACTGCTGATCAACAACCCATCATTTTCCTGCTTTGCTTAATGCAATACAAAGCAGTATACAATAAACGAAAATAGATTGGGTCAATTGTTTCATGCGCTGTAGCGTATTTTTCTGTTCTGAAGATGTCACTGCATTTCCTCTTGTTCTGAAGATATCATTACATTTCGTTAGACATCGCACTGTATTGGCTGATGCTTTCCCAGCAGCATATTCTCTTCGAAAAATGAATTTAGAGCAAAGATGCCCAACACTACTCGTTTTCTTTACACAGGGCGAATCTTGGCTACGCCTCAGACCCTGTGAAAAATGCCATCCGCTACCAGCAAAGCGAGTAAAATTTTTGTAAAGAAAAACGAGAGCCTAGATAAGATACGGGTGAAATGAAGTCAAGTCTCTAATTTATGCCTATCTATTTGTGAAGAGCGTGACACACAAATACACACACGTAGATACAAGCATTTTAATATATAGACTAGCGGAACCCGTGGAATTCCACGGTTGAATAAAGACTATACTTTCCAAAATGACCCAACCCACGCTACACTATTGCAATTTACCTCAGCTTTGCCTAATGCAGCTCTTATAACGTAGCCCACTCCGTCTGAGTAAACGTCCGTCGCTCATTTCAACTCAACAAGGTCTGTCTATCCAAGCCTTATTAAGTCGTATAAGCTAACGTGACCGGTGGGAATTAGCCGATTAGTTAATTCTCCCACTTTATAAGATGTAGCAATCTAAGCAATACGCTACTATAACGCACCTAACCTAACACTGCTCCTCTAACCTAACCTACCACATAATAACGCCAGTCACTTTCATCCTGACGAATTCAGTCTAACGAAAAATTGAAACATTACTTCCTACCCTTCTGATTTCGCTGCTGTGGGTGCAGCTGGTACCTCTTAAAAATTCCACAGAACAGAAGCAATGTTCTTCAGTGATATCTCAGTCCCGTATCATCCAAATTTTGTCCCCTATCTAATACTGAATGAACCAGTGGAAATTCTACAAACAAAAGAATTGTTGTTTAATTATGATTCCCTCAGACCAGTATCACGCATGCCAAGGTTGAAAACATCCCGAGTCTGGCCGTAAAGCGCCTACCCTAGATCTGCGAGCCGCATAGAAGCTTAAATATGAACTTGACTATTTCTTCCTTTGATACCTTCCCGGGTCGTATCCAAGAGTACATCGGGACACTCTAATTTCCTTTTATCTGTTAGAGAAGAGCAAGACACACACGGTTAGGGAATGTTTTCACTCACCTTGTTTAATTTTAGGTAGCGCTTCTAACTTGATGCTCACCGTCTGAACTAACATCCACCGCTTAACCCTGCCTATCGTTACGCATTCCGTCTCTAACGTGAAGCGTGGGTGACCCGTGAGAATGCGACGATTTGTTAATGCTCTC
Source organism: Parhyale hawaiensis (assembly GCA_001587735.2). NCBI lineage: Eukaryota > Metazoa > Arthropoda > Malacostraca > Amphipoda > Hyalidae > Parhyale > Parhyale hawaiensis. The sequence continues at coordinate 9,521,082 of LQNS02278080.1, forward strand.
ACTTTATAAAATGTATCACTCATTTGTTCTCTCAGTAGAGAATTCGCACTTGTGTCTCGATAAAAATATATAAACATGACGTTACTCTTGCGATGTTCTCCTTTTATTTTCACTTTTTTTAAAGCTCCGTTTCCCACAGTTTACAGATAATTTAGCCCGCCATAAGGTTACACTTTCTAATTTGTTGTCGGCGTATCCGATTTTTTCTCACTATTTCGGAACCCGTGAATAATGCCGTTCAACTATCCATCCTTTTCCTGCTTTGTTTACTACAATACAAGGCAGTATACAATAAAAGAAAATAGATTGGGTCAATTGTTTCATTAGCTGTAGAGTATTCTTTTGTTCTGAAGATGTCATTGCATTTCCTCAGATATCGAACTGTACTGGCTGATGCTTTCCCAGCAGCATATTCTTTTCGAAAAATGAATTCAGAGTAGAGAAGCCCAACACTACCCATTTTCTTTACCCAGGGCGTATCTTGGCTACGCCTCAGACCCTAAGAGGAATGCCATCCGCTACCAGCAGAGCGAGTAAAATTTTTGTAATGAAAAACGAAAGAGTAGATATGATACGGGTGAAATGAAGTCAAGTCTCTAATTTACGCCTATCTATGTGTGAAGAGCGTGACACACAGACACACACACTTACACGTAGATATAAGCGTATTAATATATAGATTTTCTCTAATGAGTGGCTGTACACTCTGTTCAACATGTTGGTGTACAATATTGAATTCAATCTGCTCTCGTATGTGAACAGCATTCCTTGATGACGCCATGCGGGGGCCCCAAACAATAACGCTGTCGTAGTTACAGTGCATTGTGGGTGATAAACTTTTCTAAATCTTCGACACACAAAAACATAACCTGATATGCCAAAAATCAGGTAGAGGAATGTTCACATAATTAACTCTACATATTTGCGAAAAAACTATGGAAAATTATCGTACACATTAGGTTCAGAGAAACGTCAAGAGACTCAAGGTCGCTTCTATCTGACTAAATCGCTGTAGCCCAGTCATCAGTCCAATGTTCGTGTGATTTTACAAACGAAAACCTTTTCTTCCTTTTGGCATCAGAGAGCAATAGCTTTTTTTAGTTATGCATCGTTTGAAACGAAGTTTCACAGGTCATCGTGTGCCGTACACGAAGAGATTGCTCCTTTAAACCCCGCATTCGCATTTGAAGACTTTTCCTCTTGTCAGCCAGCGTACGTGCTGCCATACACCATTTTTTTCTGGCATGTCCTGAACGGTTTTGGAAAAAATTAATTTTCCTATACCTTTTGAAAGTAATTTGGACATTCTTCTTTGAGCACATCATTTTCTTAGCAATTTCATTTTGAAGATGACCATTTTTAAACTATATTTTTTTCATTTTGAGCAGCTACAAAATGTGTCCACTCAGGGATGTGATTGCACCACACCTCACCAAACGCGTGTTATAAATACAATGTCAGGGTTACCGATATTACACCCGTTACCACACTCCTCATAAATGGTGTCGCAACCCCACCAACGTAACGACGATTGCGACACGGGTTGCGGTAATGCAAGCAACCACTCTGGAGTATCCATTTTCATCAAATAAAGAGTACATAAAATTAGACAAGAGAACAACGAGTCAACTCCGTAGCAAGAAGTAACTAAAGTTTACATATTCTTACTTAGAGCTACATAGACGAATTTATGCTCAACATATAACTTCGTTTTTGTGAGCTTGCAGCGCTCGTCCGACGCGCTATCAAAACCGCAGCTCGGGTTACGCTTACCATTAATTTTTTTTCCGGTAGTGGTAACTCAACAGAGTTGTGATTGCAACACGTCTCCGCTTAGTTAAGATGGCCAATATGTCTCTTCATGCTCACAGAGAATTTCCTCTTGTGTACAAATTTGATTTACTTTATCTTTCGAAAAGTTAACTCCAGGCAGAAGCTTGAGCAGATCTAGCTATCTGAAGGCAATTACGTATTAAGATACAGTTAGAGGGACTTCCCTGGATGTTCTGGGACCAGTATAGCAAACAAAAATTAGGCTGCCTAGTATGAAACCAAACAATAACACGCCATCCATCGGTTCTGCTTTCAACGGGCTGCGGATTTCCTTACTGCACTTCGTTATTCGTGAAATGAAGGTAAAATTATGAAATCGTAAAATGCGGTGTATGAAGATTTCACCATAAACTAGCCCTTCTAGTCTTCAAGCTTTTCCCTCGTGCAAAAGTGTATTGTGGTCAGGAAGCAAAAAGTGTAACGGGAGGACTCAATGGGACTAAAATAAAACTTATCCGTGACCGCATGGAGCCAAATGATGTCACATCGACGAGTCGAAGTATTTGAGGGTCGGACCTCAAGCCTTCCCATATTGGGGCTTTTAATCCTTACCAAAAATGTACTCGCAGTGTTGTATTCTTTACGCAATAGAAACCATAGGAACAGATATTGCACAAACTTTCTGTACCTGACGGCAACCATTTTACCGTGTTTCGTGTATGGGTGCAGCCTAAGGATTATGAGACTAATAGGTTAACCCAGAGAGCGGAGCCAAGCTGTAGTGCATCATGGGTAATGAGGCGTGTGACGTCATAAAGTTCAAGCACGGTATTTCGCAGCTCTTTTACATTGTTTCTCCATCATTTCATTTGGGCCTCCAGAGTGTCCTATACATGTCCTACACTCATCATAGTTGCACAAAATATGTCTCAAAGCATCTACGAACATTTTTAGCTCTCTGAAGAACAAAATTTTGAAATACATGACCGCATGTATCAGAAGCGCTTTTGGAGCCAAGTTTATCATCTTTAAAATGCAATAAATGAAGTGAGTCTTATCGAGAGTAATATGACATTCTAAAGAAGGATTTATATGAGTAAATACCGCAATGTTTTCGATTTATTTTTGTCTTGTACCAATGATCTGCGATCCTCTATAATTTCAAACCGCTGCTACAAAAACTGGCTCAACGCAAGCGATTGCAAACCGAGATAGAAGAACTTTTCAACAATATTTGTAAAAAAAACATTAAAGGGCCAAAACAAAATTACTTTCCTTCCTGTGCAGTAATATTAAAGCAAAAGTCTATATATAATACACAGAAGCCGTACAATTGTTCGGTATCATTAGAAAAAAAATCCTCTGCTGCTCGCGTTACACCAGTATAACAGTAGGGTGGCGTCCGACTCGCGTTTACTAACTTGCAAAAAAACGTATACCCCATACCTAAACTGTCTCACGGAATGATGTTGTTGAAACTGGCGAATGTTAATTCCATAATTTTCTCAATACTACTGTAGTTTTTATGATTAGGAGAGGCGGATATGTTAACGACGCGTACGCAACGGTACAGCTTAGGCTAACATTTTACCGAAACTCTCCGACCGGGTGCGTACCTCTTACGGAAAAAACAACTTTAGTAATATAAAATTTTATCCTTCAGAGAGCTAAAAAAAAGTTCGTAGATGCTTGATACATATTTTTGTGCAACTATAATAATCGTAGCACTTGTAGGACACTCTGGAGGCCCAAATGAAATGATGAAGAAACAATGCAAAATAGCTGCGAATTACCGTACTTGAACTTTATGACGTCACACTCCTCATTACCCATGATGCACTAAAGCTTGGCCCCGCCCCCTGGATTAACCTGTTAGTCTAATAATCCTTGGGTGCAGCCCAAGTTGCTGGCCAGTCAGGAGCGGGACATTGAATGTACAAAGTCGAGAAAATTAGGTGATATGTTTAAATATGTTTAGAGAAGATGCACTGTGAACTGAATATGAACTGTAAATAAAGCTTTACTTCAAACACGAATCTAAATCAGGGCGCCAGAACAGCCCAGACCTTACCCCCAGTGCTGCGTAAGTTTCCACCAGCCTTCACGGCAATTTTCTGTTGATAGCCTAATTCTTATTGTTCAATTAGTAAATATTCTCTTCATTTATTTATGTGCTTAAAGGATAAAAATTTACTAAGATACTCATAGGCTAGGCTGCCGTCATTGATGACGTCACTTTCGGTGCTGGTTTCTCACGAGTCCTCCCGTTACACTGTTTACTTCCTGGTTGTAATCATCAATTCTGAGTGACAGTTGCTATGCCGGAGATCCCGCTGTTTCGCATCGCAATGCTAACCCGACGATTTCGACATGAGTTGCGGTGACGCTGTTACACACTCAGAAACATCCACTGCCAATGAAGGGAACGGAAAATTATGCTGATGAGCAATAAATAAACCCCGTAGTATAATATAAGTAAGTAAGTTAGAGCCCTTACGAGCGCTTCGATCTTCTGTTGAAAAATGTTCAATTAACACGTCATTTTATTATTGTTAAACTTATTACCTCCGCCAAGGAGGTTACGTTTTCGCCGTGTTTGTCTCTATGTCTGTCTGTCACCAAGATAACTCAAAAAGTTATGAAACGATTTGGATGAAATTTACAGGGATTGTTAGGTATGTTAGGAGGAACAGATGATTAACTTTTGGTGACGATATGTACATCGCTTTGTTCGTTTGCTTGTCTGCCTCATTTTTCTCGATGCCATAACTCAAAAAGTTATGGATGGATTTTGATGAAATTGACATGAGTTGTTAGGTTTATAACAAAGAGTGAATGACCAAATTTTGGTAATGATACGTTTGTTCGTTC
>LQNS02278080.1:9543124-9558952 GCA_001587735.2 Parhyale hawaiensis
ATCGCCTCGAGGCGCTCTAAGTCTTTCCGTTTACTTGGCATCCAAAGAGGTGAACAGTATTCAATCCTTGGCAGTATCAGTTGTTTCCATAAGGTGAGCATTGTGTCTGCAGGCGCATCAAGTCGGATGCACTTGTATGACTTTCTTCGGTGTTATCAACAGATTCCGGTTGCGTTGCAGTGACCGCGGCTTTAGTTTGACCATAAACTGCACCACACTTCATGAGCTCTATAGTTTGACGCCCTAGAACAAAGTGCTGGAAAACGGAGGGGTCAAATCTTTGTGAATTTCAACTCGCTCAGTAGGTTCTTGGAGAGATAACCACTGGCGGTTACTATTGAATAAAAATTGTAGAAGTTTGAAAAAATCCTACAGTTTTTCGTGACGGCATATGAATGTGCAAGATGAAGCCGTGGCTACGGCATCATGACAGAATTAATCGAGTTAGCTCTGTAGTGATAACACCGATTGAAGTCGTCAGTGGCCACCCGACTTCGAGATGGATGAGGCTCTTGAAGAATAGTAGGTTAACAAGGTGCGTTAGGTTGACACTCAGTGTATGTATGAAAGAGTTGTCTAAGTTCATTGCACTTTGGAAAGAGAAAACAAAAGAGAACCGTGCAATTTCCACAGGTTCTGCTAGTGAAAAGTATAAGATACTTTCAGCCCTGTAGCAACGTAATGCTAAGAATTGCATAATACAACCATTAAGCTAAGGCACCGACTAATTTATGATGCTCTACGTCACAGTTTACGTCCGCAATAAAGGACTGGTATAAAATTCGAACTATGACCTATCTCTAACCGAATTTCAAGTTGCTCCAGAAGCTAAATCCGTGAAAGAACTTTTGGGGGTAGCCAAGAATTTTGTCAGGGTACGAGCTAAATACGACGCTCAAATGACTTTAGACCTTTATGCCCCAGACAAAGACCTCAAAATACAAAATGAAAGCTGACGTTAGCTACCTCTGCTCTCAGGCGCTTTCATGCTCTAAAACGTTCACAAAGCTTCAGTAATTGACAATGACATTATAGTAGTCACTGTCCTGAAGAAGAGTGTCTGCTCCAAACAAGCAGTGAAGTACTTCCCAAACCGACAACTACACAAAGGCTCGATATAGTAACTTGTTCTTTACCACATTAGTGAACTAGAATTTTAGTTTATTGCAGAACAGTATTGCTTAAGACATTAGACTTTGCATTATCATTTTATTCTGGCATAGCATATATAAAATAAATGCGGTGACCACGAAGAAGAACATGCTAAGTAAAAAGTATCGCTGCTTGTGCGGCGAAATTCAGGTATCGTCATTTAACTTGTGCAGAACTTTGATTGCTGGCTGTGGTTTTACCTTTTTGAGTTGTCTTTTAGGCGCTAAACCTCAACTGATTATCCTTGAAACTTCCGAAATTTCAATTTTGCTCCATAAACGCAGTTTTCAGCCGTCTCAAGCATCACTGACTTGCTTTTAACACATAAAAGACGATTCTGAGACGCGGCTGACAATCTTCTCTGGAGTTACGTAATGTCAAGTCAGGCTGTTTGAACTTCAGTCAACTTTGACTAGCCTAAATTCTTTGTGACTAGCACAACCTCCGGTAATCTATACACTAGACTCATTCTAAATGTTCTTAGCATGACATATCTCTGTAGTACTATGTAAAAACTCATCGTTCAGGGTGTCATCGACAAGCACGGCGTGAATCGTAGACGCTATAGCATTATGAGCGGTATTACCCTTCATATCCCACATTATCTCACATGAAAATGAGATTTTTAGATATTGCTCAGCGCAATTACACTCTTCTGCTGGTAGTATATAATGTATTGTTTATGACAAATAAAGGTAAAGAGTAAGTGTGACATGAACTTTATTAATTACTTCCGCTAATTAGTTTATGATTTGTCAGAGTTTGTTTTTGGCTTTGTCTGTCTGTCACCGAAGTAAATCGAAAAGTTATGGAGGGATCGTGATGAAATTTACATGGATTGTTAGGTATATTAGGAGGAACAAATGATTACCTCTAGGTGAAATCTGTTCAATTGCACGTTTGTGCGGCTGTTGTTTCTATGCAATATAAGTCAAGATATTATAAACCAATTTTCATGAATTTTGCGAGGAATATTACGGATGTTACGAGGAGCTGATGACCAAATTTTCGTGATGACTTGTTTCTACGTTTATTTTCAGTTTGTTTGTAACATAACTCAAATACTTAAGAACGGATTTTATTAAATTTGTTAGGTGGTGTTAGGAATTTTAAGCGAAAAAGCGATCAATTTTTATATGATCTGTTCTTCCCTTTTTGTGTTTTCTCACTTTTTTGTCACAGAATTTAATTAGAAAATTATGGGCGAATTTTCAAAAATTTACAAGAACTGCTATGATAGGTACGAGGAGCATATTATCAAATTTCAGTCATTTTCCAAGAAAAATCTTGGTCTCAGAATCAGTGTGAAATTTTGTAAACATTGCACTGCTTGGAGGAAGTAGGCGCTCTTCTAAGTTCCAAGGCTCCCTTACTTGTGGAATGATTTCTTTCGTTTCCATACATTCCTACATAAAGGAAGTTCTCGGAATAGGTCACCTCAATTGTTCCTTTAAATTGTAACATTGTAATGTACTTACTTTAAATTTCTAAATGCATACTTGCAACTAAAAATTTTGAACTTAAATTATAATATAAGCGTAACACAAGCTAACTGAAAACGAGTACTACATTTCTTCGCATTGCTCTAAACAAATTTAATAATTTTGCTTACGACGCCAGCATTGGCCAAGAAAGGCAGCTCTTAACGTGTGAACTGACTTACATAAAAGGCTGGGAAGGTGAGCGTCGAGGTGCACAAAGGATGAGAGTCAACAGCAGTACACAAGTCATTGAGCTCTCTGCACCCGTGTCGATCGCAGTCTAACAAGGAGGTAGGTGGGTCGTGAATACCGAAGCGTGTGCTAATTATTAACATAAGTTAATCATCATTTTCAGTAATATTATTACCTGAAAACAGGTGAGTATGATACGTCTGAATAGGTGACAAGCTTACAATGGAAATTCCGCCAAAGAAATTATAGTTGCGCTGCTTGCACATTTACAACGCTCGGTCGACACTACCATTCAAACAGCGGCGTTATGTAAAAGGCAAATCCCATTAATCAACGTCTTCACCACCTGTTATACTGAGTTATTAAATTGCATTTTTACAGTGCATCGGATATACTGTTCTCATCTGCTGCCCTCTATATTTCTCGCCAAATGACGTAGACAGCAAAGCCCACGTACCTGACGGGGCAAAATTCGCTCTTGGATATACATTTGTTCACTGAGAGCTAATTTGAGGTGGTGTTAACCTTTACAAAATATTAGTCGAGCTTATAAACCGGTCATCTTGAGTACTGCCCTGTACACCTTAGAGTTTCAAATCCACTACCACAAAAATTTTGAAAAACTTCTGAATTGGCTGACAAAAACACAAGCAAGAACTTCAAGCCTCCTGACGTAGTTTGGTGGGTCATCGCCGCAGAGAGAAGAAGATATTTCCACAAAAACAAAGTGCACAAAAGCTTTGTATTTCTATTACACGTGCGAAGCGAGACGCGATTACATACTAGCCGCAGATCGCTATTGTAATTCAGAGTTTCGTTTCTTCAGGTACATCAGTATTACCTGTTTTTGATGCATCTTGGTGCATCATCGGCTTTGTCACAAAATCGGAACACATAAGTGCATCATCAACGTTCCAGGTGCTTCATCAGCCCCTATATGCATCATAATGATGCACTTACCTAACTTTACAATTATGGTATTAATAATAATCCATTATTTCGCATACACTGGATAAGCCTAACGTAGATTTCATTATGCCTTATTATTTTATAATTTTGACGATATGTCCCTGGTAGTGTGCAAGACAGGACATGAAGTCCGTGCTGCGGAGGAATGAAAATCTCTCCCTGGCTGAATTCGATTCTCGGATTCTCACAGCGCTGGCTTCTCCTTTCCTTCAATATATAAACTTCTAAATTCTACAATTGGGCAATAGGAATAACTCGTTAGGTGTAATTACTGTAAGCAAGATAATACATGATTAGTACTATAATTACAGTGGAGTTAGTTAAAGGGCATCATCGTGATGCGCTCAGCATATTTGTGATGCACTTGCGTGTTCCGGTTTTGGGATAAAAATGCATTTAATTTTGATTCATCAAAGTGCATCAAAATTTCTCACAGTGATAGGATTAACGGGCCATCAAAAATGACGGCGATGAAATTTGTTCCTACCGGGGGTGATGGTCGTATGCTAAAAGGCGTTCTAGTTTTCATAGTTTAAAATTGATAGCATTAGCGTCAAAGCGATGGTATAATGATTCATCAAAAGTCGTTAAAACAAGGAAATCCGTGTTACGGATTTACGAATATAAATTTATAATAACAGTTCGCGTTAAAACGTTCGAATTATGAAAAATAAGAACGAAATTCACGTTGACGAAAACCCGCAGTCAAATATGTTTAGGTTAGGTTAGAATAAATTAGGCTTGATAAGGTTAGAGCTGAATAGGTTAGATATGATTGGGTAAGGTCATAACTTGTTAAGTAAAGCCATACCATGATAGTTAAGGTTAGAGCAGGTTAGGTTAAGCGAGAATAAGTCATATTAGAATATATGAGGTTATAACTTAAAGGCATGTTTGATTAGGGCATAAACTCAAAGTACTTAGCTCTACTCGACCAGAAAGTTAATTTACTCTGTTCTTTTAGCCACTTTGACTTAAGTGTAAAGTCATAAGCGTGAACGGCTTGGGCCGACAACGCAATTCTGCTTCGAGTCAACTTGAGCATATTGCGCTGAAATCATGAAAGCAGACCATGGATTGGTAAAATGATGAAACATATCAGTCACTCGCGCGGACCAATGTTGTGATCTGTTTACATAATGTCACCACTGTGGTGCCCAATGTATTGTAAATAGCCTCTAAAAAATTAGCTAAGCCAGTTCCATACTCTTAACCTAGCTTCGAGAACAGCGTATTTTAAGCGCTTGCGAATGACAAATTCATAAAATTTACTTCCAATGATGCCTAGCTTTTAAATGCTAGGAGTGTAGGACAGGTACCAATTATAGAGCGTATACAAATTAGAAAGAATGAAAAATACCTATTTTAGCTTCCTTATGGTTTACCCATTACCGTATTCAACAAACCTAACCTAACCAGTTGTTAACCTCCCTAGCTCTGCCCCAATTATGAAATCTTTGATTTTACCCATACTCCGGCGTTTTTCTCAATGTTAATTGGTAATTCTCTCATACTAGTGGCCCGAGCCGTCAATATAAATGACGGCAAAAAATTAATAGTTCACGAAAACCCCCGTTGTCTCATGTGCTCTTTACTCTCAGAGGGCTTCTGAAATGAAAATTCAGCATTCTGCCTGAAAATTTGAATATATGTCATAACTTCAAAGTTGCTAAGGGAGATGCCACTGACTGCATCATATTATGATGCAGTCAGTAGCATCTCCCTTAGCAACTTTGAAGTTTTAAAATGTTTAAACACGGTCATGGAGGCGAGCTCTGGTTCCTCAGCTGGAGCTCCCGAGACTCGAATGAGAGCCTCGTTAGAGAGTATTCCCCATAGGATTGTATCCATGCAATACCGTCTTCAGTAATTGAATTTCTTCCTATCTTACTCCCATAGAGCGTGACGGAGGTAAGGATCAACCAAAAGAGAGAGAGAGCAAGCAACATCGGGGCGACCAACTACTGTGTACCGTTATCACTAACGTCACAGACTTGTAAGCACCACCCATTGCTCTGATGGTTAATGCGCCTTTCGCTTATTATCTGATAAGCCGCCATCTTGTGCTCCCCATCTGTGTTCTCAGTGTTTAGTCCACTCTTTTTTTTTTGTTATGTACTTTATCATAAGCCTAAAAGTTTTGATTGGCTGATCTGCCATTCTCTTTTTCTACCATAAGCCTATCCCCTAAATTTTCATTTTATTTTCAAATTTCCCTTCAATTTAAGATTTCTGCTATATTTTTTTAGACTTTTGGCACCGCCATCTTCGATTTCAGTCCTATCCCCTTATTTTGAATGCATTTACCAATCATTAGCCGATTAAGGGAGACACATCTATTTACAATTTCCAGCCAAGTTCAAATTTCCCGATATTTTTCGAATTTCTACGGGAGTTATCTTGGATTTCAGCTACTTATAATTGCGGACCATCCAGCAAAAGAAAAAAGGGCATAAAAACTAATATTTGTATTGTTTTTTAACGATACAAATGTTGGTCCCTTTTACCCAACAGATGTGGTCACCTTTGCCGCATTGAAAATAACATATGTCAAACTGAGACAATTATCAAATAATAAATATAAAGTCGACTAATAAAATTCAATGTTTCTGGAAATCTCCCATCATCAGAGAGTCAAATTGTAACCTATGAATAACAATTTTCTTTCTAGCTAATACAGTGAGGGGGGGAAGTCTAAAAAGTGGATGAACGAAGCAACGTGGAGGGGCCGGATGTCAGCTCCTGTACAGTCAATGGATGTTTGACTAATTGTGGACTGTGTGAAGCGGTACAGCCGAGGTCAAAATGTTAAGGCAGGGTCTTGTTCTATGGATGTAGAGGGACTCTTATTGTAGTAAGCTCAATTGGGTTAGAAGAGTCTATGGTCAGTGATAGAAAAGTCATTCTTGCTGAAGGGATGGTTGTTTTGCTAAGCATGCAGGTGAGGAGTTGAATGTGAGGGTCTTGCGAGTGGTAAACCAGTTCGACTAGATACACCTAAATGTTGGTCAATACGTACGTTGAAATGTTTTAGGTATGTTTTAGGTGTATCTAGTTGAACCGGTTTACAACTCGCAAAACCCTCATATTCAGCTCCCCGCCTGCCTGCCTGCCTGCCTGCTGAGCAAAACAACTAACGTTACTGCACGAAAGACTTCTCCATCATAGACTATTCTAACTGAATCGAGCTCACAACATTAGAGTCCCTCTACATCCGTAGATGAAGTCCCAGTCTTAATATTATGACCTCGGCTGTACCGCTTCACACAGTCCACAATCAGTCCCACATCCGCTGACGGTACAGGAACTGACATCCGGCCCCTCCACGTAGCTTTGTTCATTCACTTTTTAGACTTCCCCCTCACAGTATTAGTTATAAAGCAAATTTTTATTCATAGGTTGTAGATTACAATTTGATTTTCTGATGATGGGAGATTTTTCCGAAACGGTAAATTTTGCTATTAGTCGATACTATATTTATTATTTGATAGCACATGTCTATTCACTACTCACCTTAGGTTCAATATTATTTCATGCAAACATACCTGAAGGATTGCAGAATGCTGTCCTGGTAAGATATTGAGATAAACATAGTAGTTTAGATGTTACAGACCTTATTAATTTAAGTTTATTTCAGATATGAAAAGAACAGGAGAAAATAAATGGATATTTTTATTGGTTATAAAATACCTAGAAATTAGGAACATATTTCCATTGGCGGTATACATATTATGGATCTAGATGCCTATACGGTATAGTTTTTTTTTTATTTTGAATGAAAGCTGTTTGGAGAAAAGTAAAAAAAAAATAAAAAAAAATCACTTTTGCCCAACGCAGACACTTTTACCCCATTTTACGGTAGTAACATCTCAGCTCAGGTTAATATTTTACAACTCAAATCCTAAAATCCATTTGATTGGGACAAGCTTAACTCGGTCCGAAAAGTTCAGTCAAGTGCACTTGAATATTCGACAGCGATGTTCCAATCGAACGAGCCTTAATTGGACGAATTCGATTGGGACATAAAGTAAAGTTATTTAGCTTAATTCGAGCGGAAAGTCAATTCAGACCGTTCTTTTCGCCACTTTGACTTGAGTTTAAGGCTTTAAGCCGAACCGGCTTGAGCCAAAAACTCAAGTTTCCTCCGGAGGTAGTTTAACTTTTTAAGCGTAATGCACGTGACTTTATCCTAATGTGAACAACAATAGTGGCATGGAAAGAAACTTTTTTTTCATCCGGTGAACTATTATTAAGACAAAAGGAAAGATTTTTGTAATTCTAACCTCTTGAAATAGCAATTTTTATAGATAATTATTAATTCATTTTCTATGACAGCAATAAAAGAATAGAAGACAACTTATTTCGAGGTTAACTTAATTATACTGCTGTGGCATCATGTACTCATGCCATGGATTGCTAAAACGATAAAAACATATCACTCACTCACGCGGACGAGTGTTGTGTTCTGTTTACATAGTGCCATCACTCACTGTCGCGTTCGATATATCACAAATAACCTTTAAAAGTTAGCTGAGCCAGTTCCATACTTCTAACGTATCTCAGGGAGCGACATTATTGCAGCTTGAGGAATGAATAAATCTGTAAGATTTACTTCCATGGAAGCTTAACTTCTAAATGTTCGGAACGTAGGACAGGTTTTGCTAGTGACATCACAGCTTAGGTTAATATTTTACAGCTTAAATCCTAATATCCGTTTGATTGAGATACGCTTAAATAGGGCCGAAAAGTCAAGTCAAGTGCACTTAAATATTCGACAGCGATAACCCAATCGAGCACGTCTGTAATATATGTAATAAATACTTTACTTGAGGTGGTATTAGTCGTAATTTACCTAAATCAGCTAATTGCAGTTGTGTATCACAAAGTTTGCCCGGTTCGATCGGAGAGTCCACCACTTGAACAATATTTATACTCTACTGTTTTTCTCTGTATCCTCTGATACGAAGCTGAAGTTTGGCCCCAGTGTGACCCTTTTAGTAGTCAGACATATCTTGAACCAGTCTCACCATCCGCCTAGGAAATAATTCCTCCCCCCATTATTCACAGGTCCGGACTTCCATCGACCAGAAAAAGGTCAAGAGGTCACAATGCGTGTGGCTTTTCCAACAATTTCCCTGCTGCTGTCAACATCTCTAGTTGGTCCCTGCTACACTTCTCCGTGGAAAGTGACACGAGTGCTCAAGTCCACTGTAGACTTCAGCGGCGCAAGTACCAAACAGCACAGTCTAGTCACAGGTACCCTGTTCTGCAACCAAGGCTCTCAGTGTCTCAGTGGATGTTTCGACCTCGCCACCAACATGATGGTGGCACCTGTTCCGCAGAGCGCTCAGGAGGCTCCTGAAGGCTCCCCGGAGAGTGATTATTGCTTGTGCTTCCACGATCTTATGAAGTATGGTGAAAGCTTTTTCGCTTCAGGTTCTTCAGGTGACGGTCTTGCAGCGTTTGCTTCAGGTTAGTCTGGCAGAGGTGCTGGAAGGAACGCCATATCTTCATCTACCTGCTACCCAAAGCTCTGGAAAGGCAACTGATGCTGGTGCTATGTTTTTTTAATACCAGAGTCACTATACATGCTTTACAATTCCTAAAGTAACAACCCCTGAGTAACTTTGTTGTTAATTTACCCGATACACAAAAGAAATTATGGGTCTTGTTTGAAATCCGGACTGCTGCAGATAATCCGTTTCCTACAAACTCTTTCATTATCCCATTAACTTGGGTTATTATGATATCGTATAGACAAATTTAATGCAGAAATTTGACTTTTTTCGGTAATCGATGGGAAAAAATTAATTAAAAACCTCATAAGTTTTTTATTATTAATGTCTTGCAGTTGAGATTGTTATTTTGAGAGAGAGCAGTCCGGATTTCAAACAAGATCTGAAATGATATTGCAAATTAGGTCACTCACTATACTTTCGGTCTTACCGTTCAGCAGCTGAATTTTCTCCTATCTTTTCCTTAATAACGACCCGGAGAGACCAATCGACCAAGCACCTTGCAGTGTTCCATCATATTGTAGATAACATTAGCCAGTCTTTGCTTCTAATCGACTACTAGTAATAAGACGTGCCACAGACAAACAGCTTCTGCGCGCAGCTCAGCTCTAGCTCAAGATTCCTCAAGATTCTTCGTTCAGCCATCAGCATTGTGGCATGAAGAATTTCATGTAACGAGAAAATAGTTCAATTGAGCCGAACTAGAAAATATTAACAAGCAACTCGTAAATTTAATCAAGGAAATGTGCTACATAGTCTTGTCGACTCAGAAAGTAGAGTTCTTGGTTCAAAATTTTGTAGTAATAAAGCATCGACGAAATTTCGAGCGTCTGGGGCGATGTAGACGAAACTCGTATCCTGTATACCATCTTATAATGAAACAGACAAAATGACGATTGTGACGTCATCATTCAGACAAAATTTTTCTGCAAAAATGCTGAAGACGTTCCTGGCTGTATGTTTCTTAGCCTATGGACTTGCTTTATGCATCTGTGTTCGTTAGTACGACCATTTACAAAGTCTTGAAGGGATCTATACGAAATTCACAAGAAATATTAGCTTTGTTAGGGTAAACAGATGATAACCTTTCGGTGAAGATCCGTCGATTTATTTGTTTGTTTGTTTGCTTATTTTTTCATTGTAACATAGTAACTAAAATGTTAAGGACGTATTTTCATAGTATTATCCAGTAAGTGTCGGAGATGTTACGAAGAGCAATTGACCAAATGTTTGCCACGATCTGGCTGTCTCTTTGTCTTTATGTTGCTTTTATGCTTGCCAGAACATAACTAAAAAAGTTATTGAATAGCTTGAAATGTAGGACACAAATGACAAAATTTTTGTGATGGTCGGTTAGTTCGTTTGTGTGATTATATGTTTATCTTGGTATTTGTCAGAATATATTTCAAAAAGGTACTTGTGGATCTTCAAAGAATTTGCAGGAATTGTTATTATAATCAAGAGGCACAAATGACCGAGTTTTGGCGATGATAAAAAAGAAAATCCTAGATTCAGGCCCAATTTGAATTATGGTTAACATTGCTTTACTTCGTGGAGTGCTGTATTTTATGCTGCTATTGCTCACATGTCATGGGTGGAAGATTTGCTGTCAAACTTGGAGCAGAGCTTCCCCTTGCGGAAACATGGCGAGGGCCAGAGACCTCACCGAAGAATATTGCTTTAGTTCTGTGTAGTTTTCGCAGGTAGTAGCAAAAGATCGATGGCTAAAAATATAACATTACTATGAAAAAGGGGTTACACTACCACGAATAGGCTATCGAAGGAATTGGTCGAGACTACTATATTGTGTTTCATAGCTATTAAATAAAACAAAAATATTATGGGCTATTGCATAATATCCACAAATCCAGGAGTAGTTTTAAACATATCAGATGGACAGCTAAAAAATACAAATAGTAAAATTGTAAAGGGCTGAAATAAAAATATGTGCAAAATATGGGAAACAGGAGCTTAGAAAAGGCGTATTAACATAGATGTAGAACAGTGCAAGAAGTACTACCAAAGAGTGGGACTTCCATCATTTTCCAATATATCTCCAGGAAATGATCTAGACGCAAGTAAAATTCTTTGCTTAGCAGAATTCTTGCGGGATCTGAAGGTGAAATCATAAGACAGAGATACAAAAACAGAGTCAATAACTTTTTCCTACTGGTTGTTTTTAAAGTAAGTACTAGTTCTGAAATTCCGGCGTAGCACTACTACAGTGGCCGGCATTTCGTTCGTGCACGCTGTTCACCTGGAACTTGGCCAGCACGAGGTGCCATTGCGGAATTATTTAACTAAGTTAACGTTTGTTTTTGAGTATTTAAAATGGCTCATCCGCTTGTGAAATATGATCAGTGATACGCTTTCTGAGCACAAATGACTCGAAAGCTGCTGAAGTTCATCGACAAACAAAACGTTATTACCGTGAAATAGTTAGAGTTTTCACAGAGACCTACACGAATGTTCATAATGAGAATCCACGGATGGTGGACGTTTTTAAAGAGGAGATTCATGCACTGGTTGTGTAACTTGATAGCTGCCTTAACGTTGGCGAAAATTATGTACAAAAATAGATTGAGGTGCACACTTTCATACAAAAAATTAAGTGATAAAAAAATTTTATTCTTTCCTTTTATTTCAAAACGGTCCTTCCTTTAAAAACAACCCTCTTACTTTTAGACTCCTGTGTATACAGCTTTGATAACTAGGAGTAAATATATCAAATGTAGTTATTATGAGCGTTAGACTAGATGAGGAGCGTTAGGTTAGAGGAGATACATCATTTTAAATTATGTGTGTTAAGTTACATGAGGAGCGTTAGAGCAGATACAGAGCGTTAGGTTGCATGAGGTGCGTTATATTATATGAGGCTCGTTAAGTTTAATTAATGATATGCCTTAGGAGCGATATCGAGTGCTTTGGGAGTGTCAAAGTGCGTTAGCTTAGATGAGATGTAAAAGGACAGACGGACTTCGTTCAGTTAATAAGCGTTTATACGAGTCATGTGACGGGCGTCGGTTCAGACGGGTGGGTTATGTTTGAATAGCTGCAGTATGTCATATAAAGGTAAGTCATAGGAACATAGCTTAGGTACACTACATTTCCGAAGTAAACATCTTCAACAGTGGAATTTGCCTGGTGCCTCATTCCGTATCATGTAACCATTAGGAAAAATTGTTCGAAAACAGTTCTTCTAACTCAATTGGACGATAAATATCTATTTGAATGATATATTGTTCAAAGACAAATTATTCAAACTCATATTATTCGTAATAATATTGATTTAAAATTCCATTTATACTTGCTGTATCAGGGCTCACTAAGCAAGATTTAGCTAGCGTTAGTTGGGTTAGGCTTGGGTAGGTTAGCCGAACTTCAGCCTTCGAGGCTTCACTTGTCCGAAACTTGAGACACGTGGTGTGTATTTGACCCGCTGAATTAAGTTCCAGGCATTGACCCTTAACCGGTTGTCCCTGAGACCTGTGGAAACTCAACGTTGCTTCTTAACATGGAATTCCCAGCCAGCCCAACTCCACTGGGCTGCTTCTAACTTTTTCAACGCGATTCAGAGTTGCAGAGCCAAGGCGTGCGTGTTTAATTGCAGACAAGTCAAAGTTCGAACGCTTAATTTCGGCATCCAATCGAATGCACTCCAAGTCAGGTTATGTAAGGTTAAGACCAGTTAGCGTAGATTAGGCTAGGCTGAATTCAGCCTGGAATATACCTAATTACGATATAATATTATAAAATTATTATCTTCACTCAAGTTGGTCCTCCAAACGCCAAACATGGAGAAAAAAATTCGTTTGTCTGTCACCAGCTCCATTCCGCCTCTGGAGTTGCCCGACACCCATAACGTAGGTATATACTGTACCTTGCATTGGTAACTATGTTCATTCCCGATATTACTGAGTACATGTAAAGCTGTTGCAGCGGCTGTTTGAGCACACGTGTCCCTGTCGGTGTAACAGCCTTGCCTGTATATTAAATAATCTTTAATATATAAATATTGTAAGCAATCTTTTCTTTTTCTCCAGCAATACTTAATGTGACATTAATTGCTTGTTTTATTTCCATAATTCCCGATGTGTTATTTCAAGTATTCATTAAGCATTCCAGCAGCTGATTTCAGTAATTGAAAAAAACGACTGTATGACCCATTTCATTTTCGATTGATGTTGAAAAAGCAACTCTCAAAACTTAACTAAACTCTCGCCAGCATGATAAGTTCCACGTGGCTGACCATGATGACTTTTAGGTGAATCTATGGTTGACTGCAGCCGTGCAATCATTGGACCAGTGGGCATACATCCGCAGTGCCAGTTCCTGTTATTTCCACTTGGGGTGTGCGGTCAAATTGATTTTACTTTTCCCTTCACCTCAAGACCTCCAAAAACTTAACATTGCTCCGAAAAATAAAGCTTGCTGCATCCTCAACGTAATCGCCTGGTTTCTAATGCTTGCAAAGCGATTTAAAGTGACAAAGATAAAAGTCCTGTCGAAATTGACAGGGTAACTTTCTAAATAGTAAAGGCGGCTCCGGATCACACAGTATTCTAAAAATCATTACCTACGCCAAGGAGGCTGAGTTTTCGTCGGATTTGTCCGTCTGTCTGTGTGTTGGTATGTTTGTCTGTCGGTCGCCAAAATAACTCAAAAATTTATGGACGGATTTTGACGAAATTTACAGGGATTGTTAGGTATGTTAGGAGGAACAGATAATTAACTTTTGGTGAAGATCCGTCCATCCGTTTGTTTGTTTGTTTTCTGTCTGCCTAATTATTCTCAATGCCATAACTCAGAAAATTATGAACGGAATTTTGATGAAATTCATAGGAGTTGTTAGTAACGTTAGATGACATAAATGATCAAATTTTGGTGCAGATCGGCTTGTTTGTTTTTTATTTGTATGTTTGACTCTTGTTTGTCATACTGTTTGTTAGCAGCATAACTCGAAATGTTATGAACGGATCTTCACGAAAATTGCATAAACTCTTAATATCATCAGAGGGCACAAATGATTCAATTTTGGAACTGATACAAAGAAATTTAGTATTTTAAAGCCATATTGAATTCTTCGTTACCGTTGCCTCGCTTGGCGGAGGTATGCGCTCTCAGAGTGCTCGAGTTTTAATTGGGCTCGGCCTAGAACTTGAATCAATCGCGGGGCATCGAGTCGTACGTTTGTTTGATCGGGCTTCAGGTGGTAATTGTAAGACGGATGCGGCTAAGTCTGTAGTAAAGCCAGTACCACACACTAAATAAAACATAAACGGACAGCTTCTAAGCTCAGCTCAACTTCACCTCGCGATCGCTGTGACGTCATCATTCAGACATCAGTGTTGTGCCAGGAACAATTTCATATAAAAATAATTATAAATGAAGTAAGGGACATCAAGTTTTCATAATTTTTTATTTCCTCAGGAATACGTCTTCTGAATTTTTCAATTTTTGTTGTCAAGTTTCGACGATATATGCGAAATTCGTTTTTAAAGCACAAACTTTCAGTTTGAGAGTTTTCATAAGTTGCTATGTATAAGTAACTAAACTGCATCAAAAATATTTACTCTTTCGAATTTTTTGTGACGTACTTACTTAGAGAGCTATAGGTCGAACATTTATTCACTACTAGGAATGTAGAAGAAGTCTGTATATTTCGGAGATTTGTTAGTATCTCTTGCAGCAATTATGATTTAACGGTAGAAAAAACTTGATTCTAGGAAACGTCTCTGTTTTGGTAACATTGCTATAGTACTTTGAGATTTCTCCAATCAATTGAGTGGCCTGTAACACGGACGTGATGGAAATAAAACGATTTCCAACTTTCTGCACAGTTCTTATAGCTACTTCACCCGACGGAGCTGGACGCTTTAAAGCTCATGTCAACATTGCGTTAGCATTTCTTCAGAAATCTATCAAAATTCAATATATGAAGTGGATCGAGGGCAATGCTGCAATGACCAAGGCAACAGAAAAGCAGTAGGTGCAACCGTTGTATCGATGCAATAGCGTTATCGGAGCTGTGATCTATCTCATGTATCGATATCGGAACAGAAACAAAATAATTACCAGTTAGCTCTCTGGGCGTCGAAAATTCAAGGAGATTTAAAACTGCAGGCTTTTACCAAACTAAAAAATATATAACGGAATAAATATTGTCAATGTTATATTGTAAGTATTCCTTTTCAAGTACAAAAAAAGCACGTTTGTCAATAATACAATTTTGGGGAACCACGAACTTCATACCATCGTCTTGTTAAAATCTGCCCCTGACTACTGAACCGTTGCTAATTTTTGCACAACGTCCAAACATGAAAGGGGAACGACCAATTTGGACCAAGTACAGTACCCTGCAGGACTCCACATAAGAGGTGAAATTTATGGCCTACACCACATCAGCCATCTGTCCAAGCTCTTCATTTATGAAGGTGTATGCTGGCTGACATGTTTTACGTGCTGGCCTTAGAGTAAACATACTCGTATATATATATATATATATATATATATATATA
>LQNS02278080.1:9559501-9573323 GCA_001587735.2 Parhyale hawaiensis
ACTATATTCGGGTTTAATGTCGGGTAGGTTAGGGGAGGCAAGGACTGGTTTTTTTGTTTTCCATTTTAAAATATGAACGATCCACCAAACGCGCAGCGCGATCGATCGATCGCGCAAATCCACCAAACGCGCACAACATATATATTAAACAAGCTTCGCTGAATGAAAGATGACACTATAGTTTAATTTGCATTCTTGCCAATCGTTCCAATTGTCGGAAACTAACTTTTAGTTTTTCAGGAGACGTTCTTTATCCAGTAAAAGACCACCATTTCACTAAAATGGTTTTAATAAAAGCTGCCATAATAGCGGCGTTTCGGGAATACAACGCTTATGATCATGCAAGATTTAAAAATGGCTTTGGCCAGGTAGCGAGCGCGGCTTTATACTTGTCGGTTGAGTTGCCAAGCACTAATTTACAGAATTTCAGTATCGCTGGTAACACTTTTCTAAAATATGACATGTTGGCAATTTCATTTTAAATGAGCATTGTTACTAAAGCTGGAAAATGCATTTTAACAATTTCTTAATTAAAATGTGATATACTCTGCTTAAAAGTTTGTATACTTACAGGGAAAAAATAAAATTGTAACAAGTAACATTGTTGAGTGATCTAATATACACGACTTTGGTATATAATTAAAAGGATGCACGATTCATATTCGATAGGCAAAACTGAAAAGAGACAAAAATAATAATAGTAATAATGATGCAGTTGCCAATTTGTACTACTATTTGGACATAACAAAGAGTTTAAAAACAGTTCCTTAAGCTAAAACACGGCTTAATTGCTTCTCTGTACTGATTCCTAGTTTGTACTATTTATTCATAATGCACCTGACTAGAATTAGATTGGACTGAAATCAGATTGGAAAGATTGGAAATAAAGCAAATTAAACTAAAGTGTCATCTTTCGTTCAACGAAACTTGTTTAATCAATGATCTGCTGCCCACCTACACTAATATATATATATATGATTGCTCATTGATATGAGGTATTTCAGCCAGCTAGTCAACCAACAAACTAATACATACAACAATAAGTGGGTCGCAGGGTGACTTCTGTTCAGGCAAAGATCCCCCTTGTGTTGCCCCGTTGGTGCCTGCAACGAGGCAGTTACTTCAAACACATCTTTACGAATGCCTAGTGCTAACAATCATTGCACCGAAAAGAAATAGTACACCAGTTAGCGTAGTGTGATTTACATTGCTTGGAGTATTAAATAAAAGCAAAAGTGTAAGCATTAGCTGGCCCAAAGCAGAGCCGAGAATAATTACGCTAATGTATTTTACGTTGTAAGCAGCTGGAGAATGTTCTTACTTGCAATAAGCTTACAGTAGTACCTTGAATTCAGCTTTAATCGCATGAGCTTGCTCTCTTCTGCCTCACGATTCGTTGGCTTGCGTTTTTATGAGGAATTTTGCTGCAGCTTTTTCCGGAGAGCGTGAGTGTAACTGTACCTCTATTTGACTAGTTAAGTTGGAAATGATTTCAGTCTGTAAATAGACGAGAGAAATAGATGAAATAGAAAAATTAAAGCTATACTATCCGTTATCGTTCAAAAGTAGAGGAGGAAGCCTCCGTGGCTTCGCTTGGTGTTATATACTGATAAGTTCATATAATTAAGGACTGAAAGAGTGACATGACGTTATGACAATGGTACCTCCGCTACGATGGTTATGTCTTTCTGTTCAAGTTTGTCCATCTGTTTGTTTGTCACCAAGATAACTGATAAAGTTATGGATGGATCTTTCTGAAATTTACAGGAATTGTTAGGTATGTTACGAGGAACAGATGATTAACTTGGTGAAGGTTTGGTTAGCCATTTGTTTGTCTGCCTGGCTTCTACTGGTACCATAGCTGAAACAATTATGGATGGATCTTCATGAAACTTGAATGAACAGTTACCTCTTCCACAGAGGTTGTATTTTTATGGGAGTTTCTCTGTCTGTCGGGCATCATGATAACGCACAACGTTATGGGCAGATCCTAATGGAAATTACAGAGACTGTTGGATATGTTAGGAAAAGTAGACGATTAACCATTTTAAAGAAATTTGCAGGAAATGTTGGGAATGTTACAAAGAGAAAATGACCAAGTTTTGTTCGTTCATTTGTCTGTGGTTGATTTTCCTGTCCTTCAGTAACATAACCGAAAAAGTTCAGAACGGATCTTCATGATAGTTGCAAGTATTTATTGGAGTGTTAAAAGGCACAAGGCATCAAATTTGTGGGGCTGATCTGTTGGTCCGCACACTTATGTTTGTCCTATGGTTTATCAGAGCATAACTTAAAAAGTAATTGACGGATCGTCAAGAAAATAACAGTAGCTGTTAGACATGTCAAGGGGCACAAATTACCAAGTTTTTGGTGATGACCAAAGGAAATCTGAGGTTCAAGATGATTTTGAATTTTTCGTTAACAATGCGTTACTTAGTGGAGGTATGCGTTCTCAGAGTGTTTTCTAGTTAGGTTTCGCACTAGGCTCAGTTTTTGATGCACGGATGGACAGGGGGTTTTGGATGAACATGATGGTCCAGGACATCAACACATCGTTCAGAATTGTCAGATATTAAGCCAAGTTGATTTTAATTCCCATCTTATTGAATAGGGAAACATTTCTCGCACGTTACTATCATCGGTCTCTTACACATTTATAGAAACAAAATGATTTTTTTTCAAGGACTTCAAACGAGTTTCATGTGATCACTCTAATATTTTGACAATTGTTTCGATCATCTATGATGAACTTGTTTTCTTTAATGAAAATTCTAACATCTCCACGGTGCTCCAAATAGCTTAGTAGCGTCAGGCATATCCCTAGTGGCATTTAAACGAGAAGTAAGGACGTCCCGGTGCCTTCCAATCAAAGATTTTATTGCAATGTCATTACGTCAAGCCGTCGGAGAAATCATAATGTCAATTTTATTGATTTTAGCGTACTCGCCTTGACGCATCTGTCCTGTTTGACTATTTCAGTTTTGCCAGAAAACGATAGAAATGCTAACGAGCACTTGAAGCCCCATAAGATGCTCGCTGAACTTTCCTTGTGTCTCTTAACTTAGAGAATCATTTACTCAAGTAAATCTTCGTATGGACTTGGCCTTGTACTATGGAGTATACAGTACACTTAGCGCATCCAGTAGCACCAATGATCGCACTTGTATTGAATCCACAGTAACTTCAATCATTAATCGCATCCCTTCACTTCGATTCGATATTTTTTACTTTACTGATATTGAGGACAGTAACTCAAGTTTCAAAGTAGGATGATTACGAATACGAAAAAATGAAACCCTTGAATATCAATTCTTATAGCTGAAGATAAGCATTTGAAATTTGCCAAAATCTACTCAGCCTGATGATTTTTTTCTTTTTTCATTTGTGCGACTTCTGCACATATTCATCACAAGTTTCAGTACATATATTGCAGCTCTAACAGAAAAGTAGGTAATAAGTTCTTCTGTGCTGCACCCCAGTGAGTCATTGCCCTAACAGAAATGGCTAGCTTTTTTACGTCGACCAAAGAGTGTTACGAAAGTAGAAGAGCTACTATTAACAACTACATCCCGTACTTCAGTGTGTTATGGCCCTGGCAACACTCATATCAGCCTTTCCGTCCCACAATCTCGTGCGTTATAGCTCTAGCATCACTATCACTGGCCCTCATGTCCCGCACAATGATATTTTCTTGTCGTTATCTACAGTATATATTCATTTTTTGAAGTAGTAATGGGTCGGACGATATTTTTTGGGGCATCTGGGGATGAGAATTTTGCACTTCTGACATCCGCTGATGCAGATGCAGTTGTGGATGTTACCATCTGAACATCCGCAGATGTAGATATTCAGAAGAGGTGCAGATGTTCTACGGATACGGATGCCGATATTCGACCCACCACAAACACACACACCCCTTCTCACAACGGCAGTTTGTACAACACTTGGGAAAACAATTTCGATTGTGCTTCGTTGACAGCGACAGCGCTTGCACACATTTCAATCCAAGTGAGAATCTATAGTTTTCAGCACTGTGGATGAGTTTAGGCGGGTACAGCGATAGCCATGCACATCCCCGCATCCTTTGCTGCGGATCTTTTACGAATTTTACAGTTCTAACATCCGCGGATGCGGATGCAATTGCGGATGTTACCATCTAAGCATCCGCGGATGCAGATGAGGATGTTCTCCCCATCAATATTTTTTACAAAAATAAAAATTTTCAACTCGAGAATTAAGTAGGTACCACATATGTCTGTACTAACATTTACTTATCCGATCGCATAACGCAGACAGAGTTGTGACGTCACTTTTTTTTCGACGTTGCACGGCTGGATAACCTTGTGTTAGTTCTGCCATGGGTAGCACAGGTGTGCTCGATATACAATACTAGAGTGCCTGCGCTGTCAATATGACAGCGAAGAATTTGTGATGACCCGTCTTGTGTTGCCCGAAGCATCATCGCAAAGATATTAAGGCAGAGCCTTACCTGTATAGAAGGGAGCTCCCTGTCTGGGTAGTGCCGCGTGTTGACGGGACATGCACTTTATGATTTCTCGGGTTATCAACCATTTAGGGTAGACGGTTGAGCTCCCCTCTATACACGTAAGGCTCTTATTAACTTCTTTCTATAAGATGCTGCGCAACTACCAACTTGAATTAAGGAACCGTACAGATAAGCGTCCTAGGCTGAACAAACAAAGATTTTGGTGATACGCAAAAAAAGCGATGTTTTTGCCCGCAGTTGATATCACAGTTCATTTACTACAGATAGTTCTGTCAAGCAATAGAGCTTGCAGCACCTGCAGTTGCAGCAGAGTGGCGTCACACAAAAATGTATCAGCCAATAGCGTCACTCCTTACAACCTCCTTGGGGCATCCTGTGTAATGCCAAGACAGAAGCATCGTTGGTGGTTACCAATTTGACGTCGTGTGTGCGAGGTTTAGTTACAGTTTATTGTGCTTTCATGTGTGTATAACATTCTACTTTTTAATTTCTCGTCATACAAAGTTTTCTTGGTGAACGAAAATCGTCTAATTTTGTTTTTTTTAAACTCGTGCGAATCATTCAATTCCCCGCAAAGCATTCGCTTCAATTTAGGCAAATATTTTTACATGATTTTCTCAGTTCTTTTTATGGCGCTGAAAATCAAGATGCAGTCAATATATCAAATCTACGATCTATCATTTTCCTTTACTTATGCAATGAAGTATATGGCTAATATCAGTAGTTCCAATTTGAAGTAATAATTAATAAACAATTCGCTGGAAAGCCTTCCTGGTATACTGCAGCACCAGGAGCCGCCGCACGTCCTCATTTGTTTTCACCAGCAAAGTGACGTGGCAGTTACCCATTGGTTGAAATTGACGCCAGTCACGGCGGTTGCTGATTGGCTGAGATGGTGTCCCGGCGGGTCGCTAATTGGCTAGATTGAGCGAAAGGGTGTTCCCTTAGGGCTAACTTTACTATCTGTAGTTAAATGAACTGTGATTGACATTGCTCCTAATAAATACGGAGCTCTGTGTCCAAGATAACCGAGGGTGGCTTATAACTCGGACTCGGAAAATTTTTCCTCAAGAGATAACTTGCTCTGCTGAAAGAAGAACCCAAAATGTGGAGAAAATAATTTGCAGCTGAGAAATAATCGTGGTCTTTACACGCCTGCTGGCCGCTCAAGATTCTCTTACCAGTTGCCTCGATAATTTACACAATAACAAAATAAGAGCGTCAGCTGAAGTTTGAATGTAGGAAATCTCAGAAGAGAGTACACAACACGATGAAAGAGATTGTTTAGAGAATCTGTATGCATCTACATTGAGTGGATTTGAACGCTGTCGAAGAAAGACCGAAATTAGATATACTGTTCGATTGCCATCATCTGCAACCTGGAATTTTTTCTGCATATCAGTTCTCTACGAAGCTCAGCAGGATGACCACAGTCTTCAAGCAGATCAATACACTGTTGAAACCAGGAAGCCCAGAGCTAATTTTTGCCTATCTATTTCGTTAAGAGCATGACACGAAACCTATAAATAAATAAAAATATAAGTATTTAAACACACGACGGTCATTCTTAGTATTTATTAATGAGTAACTCTTGCAGGGTTTCCAAAAAAATTTTTGCATCGACATTTTTAATCGATTAGCAATGATATTCAAATGCATTGCTCTGCGGCCTTGCACACGGCCGCAAACTTTTTGTTTGCTGTGCTTCCTTATTAAAATTTGTAATCTGAAGCTATCGTTACTCTGTGGTGGCGTCATCGAGCTTCTGTATCCTCATCATTTAGCTTTGACTGCTAGTGTTACCCGAAAGCTCTTGCTTCTTTAACCGAAGACGGCAATCTACACAGTGTATCGTGCGATAAGTAAGCTTACAAAATCATTTTGCCAGCGTTGTTCTTTTAAAAGGTATCAACTTTCCCATGAATGAGCATTACGTTGAAATAGTACGTTAAAACAATAGTGGTTAATTTCTGGGATGAATTTTAAAACTGTTCTCCCATTTGCTCAATGTGTTAAGCACATTTAACACAAGAATAACAAATTGTTCCTTAGTGGCTATTGTGCTTTCAAAGAATATATATATATATATTGTAGTCCTTTTATTTTTCTTAGCTTTTGTGCATCACTGAAATATAACAATGACAACCCATACTACAGATATTGCATGAATTCATGACAAACGTCATCTCTTCAGCTCGAGAGTTCAACCAGCGAAACATGTTTCCCTTCTCTTCTGCTTCCGTAGTCATGGCCAGGACTTGTCCAATATCAACGTTGATCAGACACTCGCTGTAAACCTTAGGCGCTATTGCAGTGTTCCCGCTCTAGCATCAGCTCAGTTGTACAGATTCGAACATCTTTCTTAAAATCGAGCGAGTTTAATTTCACAACGACGCATTATTTGGCATTGACGGTTAATCGCTGTGGTCGCCGTTGCAGAAATCTTCGTTCGAAGAACGTGAAGCGTTCCGATCGACTCTCGTGTGCAGAGGGCTTTGATGCTGTTGCATATTTAAAGAAGGCAGTATGACTGCCCTTTCAGCTTTCATTAGCAGATGAGTTTAGAGACATATCTACTATTATAGGCGTAAAAACTTCCCTCAACACACGGCTGCACTTTCTGAAAATGTCGTAGCTTCTTTGTGGTCCAACTGTACGATACTACCCAGTTTGTGGTTGGTTACTTGTTACTTACGAGGTTTCTTCATCGCAATGTGAAGAGTGTGCTAGTAAAAACTTCACTAACAGAGCCAGAAAAGTCAAATCAAGACAAGTGGGCTCAGCTTAGATTGACTTAGAAGATCCAATTAGACGCGTTATAAATACAGATTAAACTAAATTCTCACAGAACAGAGTACCTTGAAGCTTAAGAGTTGTACTCGTTTCAAAATACTTTAGAGATTTCACTACTCTTAGTACACAGTATTTTATTCCATTACTGCGGTCGTTGAAAACTAAACTTCCTATTCATAGCAAGTTTTCATTTGCATTACTTTTTATTGTTACACCTCAAATTACGCTTTAAAACGTGTCCTTCTATCGGTAACATCACCTCTG
Source organism: Parhyale hawaiensis (assembly GCA_001587735.2). Lineage (NCBI taxonomy): Eukaryota > Metazoa > Arthropoda > Malacostraca > Amphipoda > Hyalidae > Parhyale > Parhyale hawaiensis. The sequence continues at coordinate 9,567,066 of LQNS02278080.1, forward strand.
GGATATATCATCCTTGACGCATGTAAGTTCGCACTCCTACTTTACCTGTTGATTTCGCAAACGTTTCTAAAGCTCGGTATTCGCCTTTTCATCAGAACATAGTACTAAATATGAGGTAAAGAAACTACATTATACACAACGCTTTAGATATTATTTTTAAAATTGTATTATCCCTAGGAGAAGCATTGGATTAAGGGATTCAAAGAGCAGTTTTGAATATTCCTTTCATGTTTGACAGACATTTGCAATCCGTAAAACAGTCCGTATATGCACATCATGGTGATCCTGATAAATATTAACATTACTCCCTGCTGCTCCTTTCGATCACTTTAAAAGAACCATCCTCAAAGCTTTGAAAACACTAAGGCTCGCTCGTTCTCCAACAATCTTGTGAAATAAAACGCTGTATTTTCGCTTTCCCAGACATGCTTCTTTTGGTATTTAACATTTCTCAAATGACATTTCTTATAATAAAAAAGTTGCCTTTATTACATCTCGTATCCGATCATGCATTTCAAAATGGCATAAAGAGCACGCGAAACAAAATGCATTTTTTTCTTTATCCCTCTAAATTATGAAATGACTATGCCGATGTACCAGTCTAATGAATTGAAACGAGAACAGATTCTTTAATTTGTATCGTAATGTGTATCTGTGTGTAATGAGCGTAACAAACTAAAGATGAACCACCAGAACACGAGAGTAAAGTAAGAATCACTTTTGCTCTAAACTATTCTGTTTTATTTACACCAACAGATTTTTCATCACTGAACCCTGAAAAGAAATAAGTGCGTCAAGACACAATATGCGGCCGTCTCATCTGGCAGTAACATTGCTGTTGGCCGCTGTTGGTTGTTCAGCCTCCTCAACCAAGTGGGAGCTGATCCGAGTCCTCAAGTCCGAGGGGGACTTTAGCGAGGCAACTGCAGCGCCAAGTTTTCTTCCGGGATTTCTGCGCTGCATCCAGGCAGGCGTGTGTCCCACCGGATGCTTCGACGAGGATGCCAACCTCTTCGTCGCGCCAGCGAAGGGAAACTTGGCCGAAGCTCCGGTTGGGTCTGCTGATAAAGACTGTTGCTTGTGTTTCTATGACGGGGAAGTAATGGAAACTAGCATTGTTACTGGAAGTTCTGCTGCTACTGCTTCGGCACAGGTGACATCGGCCGATCCTGCCGGCACAACTGCCCCTGAAGAATATGACGGAGCATGCCGATATTACGGAAAATTATTTTTATGCACGTGGTAATCTGTAGAATATGGGTGCCTTAGAGTTAGGTTAGGCACTTGTCATATAGCTAAACCGAACCCGTCGTAACTTAATCGAACTCATTATTAACTAGAGCACTCTGAGAGCGCATACCTCCGCCAAGTAATGAAATGGTAATGAAAAATTCACATTGGTTGTGGATCAATGATTTTCTTGCTTTCAACTCCAAAGTCTAACCATTTGTGCCTTTTGATAGTATTAAAATTTTTTGCATTTTTTTTTTTTAAGAACTGTTCATAACTTTTTGAGTTAGGCTGCAAACAAACACTATGACAAACATAACTCAAACATTCAAATCAACCAACCGATCTGCACCAAAATTTAATCACTTATCATTTTTGACATTATGAAGAACTCCTGTAAATTTCATAAAAATCTATTGAAATTTTTTTTTATTTATTGGCTAACAAACATAAGTCAAACATTTTACTAAGATAGATATCAAATACTAAATAGAAAGTCTACTGATTTTAAAATTTAACGTTTCAGGAGTAAATTTCCTATCTTCAGAAAGTTTCTGAAGATGGGAAACTTACTCCCGAAACGTTACATATTAGAATCAGTCGAGTTTATAGTTAGTATAAGTCAAACATACAGACGAACCAACCGATCTGCACCAAAATTTAATTATTTATGTCTTTTAACATCACAAACAATTCCAGTAATTTTAACATACAGGAGATCCATTGAAAACTTTTTGAGCTATTGTGCCAACACGCATGAAATCAAACACAACGACAAAGAGCCAAACAAAGAAACAGATCATCACGAAAATTCGGTAATTTATTCTTCGTGATATACCTAACAACTCATGTAAATTTAAAAAAATCCGTCCACAACGTTTTGAGTTATGGCATTGAGAAAAATGAGGCTGAAAAACAAACGTACGGATGCACGGATCTTCACCAAAAGTTAATCATCTGTTCTTCCTAACATACCCATCAATCTCTGTAAGTTTTGGCAAAATCTGTCAAGAACTTCTTGAGTTGTCTTGATGACAGACACACAGACAAATAACCAGACGGACAGACAGACAAACCCGACGCAAACATAATTTCCTTGGCGGAAGTAACCAACCTTTTCTAAGCTTAACACTTTCAGGTAGGCCCATACGGGATCGGATAGGCTCCACAGACAGACTAGACCTAGGGTCTTTCTTTTGGTATTTTAAGCTCCTATCACTTACGCTTTCGGAACTCTATATCACCTGTGTTACACATCTTTTCATCATATGCATCTGTATTTTTTCCCATGAGTGAATCCTCTCTTTAACCAAGATGTCATAGTATTTACGTAACAGTGGAAAAGACTTTTGACCGTAGCAGTTCCGATAGTGTCTACTCAGGCAGTAACTTGCCTGTAATACTGTGGTCATAAAGCTGTGGAAAAAAGTATCGCTGCTCGAATTTTTACACCCATTTCTGATGCGTAGGTGATGTTCACCACTCCCGCTACAACAGCTATCACAGATGGAAAACAAAATGAGGTATATCTTACTACAAACGAGGTTATTCAATAGGAGCTCAAAACGCCTCTCACTAAAACGTTTGGTCTCGTAAGGAACATTTAGTCAACCCAATTAATGTATATTTCATATAGTCTCATCAAACCTGTATAAATTACTTTCTACTTTATTCATTTAGCCACTTGGTAGTTGGAGCATATTTTTATATCTTGTATATCTATATACTATATATTATATAGTATATATAGGTATTAAATAGATATATAGTACACCTATCGGAGAACATTTATCATTAGTTCGCGTCTACCACTGAGTTTTGGTCGCACCTTTTTCCTAATTTGCACGTAGAAGGCGGAGTTTGTCCCTTTTTATGAAAAGTTTTTTAGACATTGAGCTTTTATAGTCTCCAGTGTGAAGTAAACACTCTGGCGCCTGTATTTTTTTATAGAAACTGCCGTAAAATTAGCGCAAGCGACTTGTTTCAATACTAAGTTGCATTTAAAAAAATTACTGGCCAATATACAATTCAATTGAGAACATTTATAGGAAAATATGTTAGTGATCCCTGTCTTTACCTTCATTATTTTGCACTATTTACTAACCTTAGTACATGATAGTGCTCCGCAGTTGCACTCATAGCGTACGAGTGCCGACAACAATCTGCACCGGCCGTGGAAACTTGTAAACATTACAGTAAGTGGCAACACTCAATTGCTGCTTAGAACTGCATACCATTTATCACCAACACGGTCATTTATTATTGATTGTCATTGATTTTATCCCAGGGCAACCAGTTTTCAGTCTCATCTAGTGAAAAAAAAGTTATAGCGGTGGACAAAATTGTGAGGTGCTTTAAAAATTTCATAAAAATCGGTTTAAACTTACTTTAAGGATGGATGATACCACATAACGCATTGAGTTATAGTCTCAAGTATGATAGCATCCAATTATTCTAATACTTAGCTTAGCCTCCTTTGCATTCTATTACAACTGTTGTGCGCGTTGGCATGGAAAGGCTAAACTAGCACAAGTGACTCCATCAATTTGGGGCAATTCTTCATGAAGTTTAGCTTCTAACTGCTGGTGTGAGGAACATTTATGCATCCTTACGCTTTTTCCTAAGTGTGACCACAGATGCTCAATGGAATATAAGTTTGGGGTTGAGGGGGCTAATACATAACTCTCACATGCTCCCTCTCAAACAAACCCCTCAAAACTGTTGATGTGCGACATGGAACATTTTCTTGTTGGAAGTAACACCTTGCACGTACGCTATTATTGAGTATTTTCTCTAATGAGTGGCTGTACAATATTGAATTCAATCTGCACTCGTATGTGAACAGTATTCCAGTCCTTGATGACGCCATGCGGGGGCCTCAAACAATAACGCTGCCGTAGGTACAGCGCATTGTGGGTGATAAACTTTTCTAAATCTTCGACACACAAAAACATAACCTGATATGCCAAAAATCAGGTAGAGGAATGTTCACATAATTAACTCTACATATTTGTGAAAAAGAAACTAAGGAAAGTAATCGTACACAGTTGGTTCAGAGAAAAGTCAAAAGACTCAAGGTCGCTTTTATCTGACCAACTCGCTGTAGCCCAGACACCAGTCCAATGTTCGTGTGATTTTACAAACGAAAACCTTTTCTTCCTGTTGGCATCAGACATCAATAGCTTTTTCACAGGTCATCGTGTGCCGTACACGAAGAGATTGCTTCCTTAATCCCTGCATATGCATTAGAAGACATTTCTTATGATGTCAGCCAGCGTACGTGCTGTCGTACACCGTTTTTTTCTGGCGTGTCCTGAACGGTTTTTGAAAAAATTAATTTTCCTGTACCTTTTGGAAGTACTTTGGACACCCTTCTTTGAGCAGTTCATTTTTTAGCAATTTCATTTTGAAGATGACCATTTTCAAATTATATTTTTTTCATTTTGAGCAGCTACAAAATGTGTCCACTCAGGGTTGTGATTGCACCACACCTCACCAAACGCGTGTTATAAATACAATGTCAAGGTTACCGATATTACACCCGTTACCACACTCCTCATAAATGATGTCGCAACCCCACCCACGTAACGACGATTGCGACACGGGCTGCGGTGATGCAAGCAACCACTCTGGAATATCCATTTTTATCAAATAAAGAGCACATAAAATTAGACAAGAGAACAACGAGTCAACTCCGTAGCACGAAGTAACTAAATTAGTTTACATATTCTTACTTAGAGCAAGATGCACGAATTTATGCTCAACATATAACTTCGTTATTGTGGAGCTTGCAGCGCTCGTCCGTGGCGCTATCAAAACCACAGCTCGGGTTACGCTTACCATTAATTTTTTTCAGGTAGTGGTAACTCAACAGAGTTGTGATTGCAACACGTCTCCGCTTAGCTAAGATGGCCAATATGTCTCTTCATGCTCACAGGGAATTTCCTCTTGTGTACAAATTTGATTTACTTTATCTTTCGAAAAGTTAACTCCAGGCAGAAGCTTGAACAGATCTAGCTATCCGAAGGCAATTACGTATTAACATACCGTTAGAGGGACTTCCTGGATGTTCTGGGACCAGTATAGCAAACAAAAATTAAGCTGCCTAGTATGAAACCAAGCAAATAACACGCCATCCATCGGTTCTGCATTCAACGGGCTGCGGATTTCCTTACTGCACTTCCCGTTCGTTATTCGTGAAATGAAGGTAAAATTATGAAATCGTAAAATGCGGTGTATGAAGATTTCACCATAAACTAGCCCTTCTAGTCTTCAAGCTTTTCCCTCGTGCAAAAGTGTATTGTGAGCAGGAAGTAAACAGTGTAACGGGAGGACTCAATGGGACTAAAATAAAACTTATCCGTGACCGCATGGAGCCAAATGATGTCACATCGACGAGTCGAAGTATTTGAGGGTCGGACCTCAAGCCTTCCATATTGGGGCTTTTAATCTTTACCAAAAATGTACTCGCAGTGTTGTATTCTTTGCGCAATAGAAACCATAGGAACAGATATTGCACAAACTTTCTGTACCTGACGGCAACCATTTTACCGTGTTTCGTGTATGGGTGCAGCCCAAGCATTATGAGACTAAGAGGTTAACCCAGAGAGCGGAGCCAAGCTGTAGTGCATCATGGGTAATGAGGCGTGTGACGTCATAAAATTCAAGTACGGTAATTCGCTGCTCTTTTACAGTGTTTCTCCATCATTTCATTTGGGCCTCCAGAGTGTCCTATACATGTCCTGCACTCCTGCACTCATAGTTGCACAAAATATTTCTCAAAGCATCTACGAACATTTTTAGCTCTCTGAATAACAAAATTTTGAAATACCGTTGGTTAAAAAGCTTGTAAAAGACCAGATGAATTCAACCGGCAAATGCCCGCATGTATCAGAAGCACTTTTGGAGCCAAGTTTATCATCTTTAAAATGCAATAAATTAAGTGAGTCTTATCGAGTACTGCTCTGTAGTCTGGGGTTCTGCTGCCGATTGCCATCTGTGTTTGCTTGACAAAGTGGTTCGTCGATG
>LQNS02278080.1:9575548-9599031 GCA_001587735.2 Parhyale hawaiensis
GTCTGCCTCATTTTTCTCGATGCCATAACTCAAAAAGTTATGGATGGATTTTGATGAAATTGACATGAGTTGTTAGGTTTATAACAAAGAGTGAATGACCAAATTTTGGTAATGATACGTTTGTTCGTTCGTTTGTCACTATTTTTAATTTTATGCTTGTTAGCACAATAACTCAAAAAATAATGAATGGATCTTTATGAAATATAAAGGGGTTGTTAGTAATGTTAAAAGACATAAATGATCAAATTTTGGTGCAGATCGGTTTGTTCGTTTGTATGTTTGACTCATGTTTGGCATAACGTTTGTTAACATTTGAACTCAAAAAGTTATGAACAGATCTTCAAGAAAATTGAACAAGCTGTTATGAATATAAAGAGGCACAAATGATTAGATTTTGGAGTTTGTACAAAGAAAATTATGGTGTCAAAGCCAATTTGAATATTTTGCTACCGTTGCCTCACTTGGCGGAGGTATGCGCTCTCAGAGTGCTCTAGTTATTAACTTATTATTGTTTGCAAAGTATAAATGGAAGTTCACATTCAAGTTTCTCAGACTATTTTCCAAAAAAGTAAAACCATATAAAACTTGTACGCTCCTGAGGTAATTTATCACTGTTATCATTCACACTGTTTAAAAATCTTCCAACCTGGAATTCAAAAATTTTGCATTGGGTAACCATTTGTCGAAATAGTTAAACCCTTCAATCGAATACACTAAATGACAGGATCAACAACACAATACATGTATTTAGAATGTATGTTTGTTTCGTTGGCCTATTCACCTTCCCACAGCAGGCCACGCGACCTCTAACGCAGGGTAATAGTTCTAGAATCTCTGAAGAAGATTCTCGTAATTCTTTGAATTCGTAGTCTTTCAATTAGCACGGCAGCGCCATCTAGGAAGCAGTAGAGCGAAAAAATAGTAGGTGCCCTTTTGTCTTGTGCGCATTTGTCGTGTGTGGTTTTGTCAATGTGCGCATTTGTCGTGTGCGCATATGTCTCTCCACCGAATTATGAATACCAAAGTGAGCTTAGGTTTGATAGGTTTATAACACACACATATACACTAACAATACTGAAGACTTTCTGATCACACTACACATACCGTAATATATCTCCATAACCCATTAGAAAGTTTTGAAACTTTTTGGNTGATAGGTTTATAACACACACATATACACTAACAATACTGAAGACTTTCTGATCACACTACACATACCGTAATATATCTCCATAACCCATTAGAAAGTTTTGAAACTTTTTGGGCAACAAGTAATGATCACAGTAGAACAATTGCATAACAGGATTTTTCTATAGTTTTTTTAAGGCGTTAATAGATATTGGATCTAATAAGTACATTGGTATTATATTAACAAGAGACGCCCTTTGGAAAATAGTTGACCGTTTCTCGACATCAAGACGCACATTTGGAAAATTGAGAATGGAGCGTTTCATCTCATAGTTTTGTTGGGGAGTGAGTGAACCGTAATATTGCTCAAAAATATCAAGATGATTATGTATGAGTGAACGGAAAAATATAAGTAGCAAATAGTTATACACATCTTGAAATTGCAACATTTGTAACTTGCTGTATGTATCACTACGACTCATCAACGGAATGCTATTACTGTCTCGTTTAACACAAAGTATTCGCCTTAGCATTTTATTTTGTACAACTTCTATTTTGCTAATGTAACAATGAGGGGCTGCACCCCAGATGATAATATTTTGAATTAACAAAGAATAAGCTAATGAATAATATATTTGTTTCAACGAATTATACAACGTATATTTTACACCATGAACTCTACTCAGCTTTCGACCTAACTCTTCAATGTGGACTTTGAAGCTCAGTTTATCATCAAGAATTAAACCAATACATCGAAGCTGAGTCACCCATTTTAATTTTTTGCCATTGAAATGAATCGTGGGTAATTCGGGACGAGAATATGGCTTGAATAACATTAGCTTAATTTTATCCTCATGCGCAATCTATCTATTTTGAGTAAACCATTCAGAAAATTCACTTAAGATATTTTGAGTATCAGTTATGGCTGAGAGAAAATTGCATCAATTAGTACAGGACATTGCATCCTTTGCAAAAAGAACACACTTTATGCCATAGATAGTTATATTATTATTAAAAACATTTCAAAGCAACGGTTCCAGTACGCTTCTTGAAGGACTCAAATTATAATCGGTAAAACTTGAGATTTAATGGTATTACATAATACATATTAGTCACGGTTGGATATGTAGCTTGCTAATAATGCATTTGCTGTCCCACGAATACAATAGTGTTCAAAGCCAAATTGTCTGGAAATTACATTATGAATCTCTAGAAGCTTGGTTAATCTGGAGGGAATTTATTTTTTAGTATTTTATTGAAAATTATGAATGCGATACTTTTAGCCAAAATGTCGAAATATTTAATTACTATTTACGTTGTTTTTCTGTAACAGGAACGCACCCGGTCGGACCGTTTGTTTGTAAAATGTGGACCTAAGCTGTGCCGTCGCTAACAGAACCAACCTACTCTACTAACAGTAAAAAACTAAGGCATCATTGAAAAAATACCGATTCGTCATTCACCAGTTTCAACGGCATCGTTCCACAAGACAATTTAGATGCGGGAAACTGAATAACTATCTTTTTTTTGCCAGTTGGTTACCGCGAGTCAGACGCGGCACTTACTTAAACAGTTATATTGCTGTGCCGGACGCAGCATATAGTAGCTGATATTTTTCTACGATTTTGCCAAGTAATTGTTGGTTTCTGCGTATCATGTGTAGACCTTTGCTTTAATATTCCTTCGCCGGCAGGAAAGAAGTTGTTTCTCTAAAAGTTTTATGATTTCTGTGTAAATCTTGTTTAAAAACTTTTCTTTCTCAGCTTTCATTTATACTCATCTGAACCAATTTTTGCTGCAGCGGTTGGAAATTATAGAGGATAGCAGGTCATTGGTAGAAGACTAAAATAAATTTAAAATATTAAGGTATTCAATCATATGACTCCAGCTCCACAGTGCAGTATTATTTTTGATAAAAATCACTTGATTTATTCCATTTTCAAGACGATGAACTTGACTCCAAGAAGTGCTCCTGACACAGATGGAGATTTGCCGTGTTGAATTCATCTGTTCGTTTACCAGCCTTAAGGCAACCCTCTTTCAAAATTTTATCCTTCAGAAAGCTGAAAAAGTTTGTAGATACATTGATACGTATTTTTGTGCAATCATAAAGACTGTAGGACACTCTGAAGACGAAAATGGGATAATGAATAAACAATGTAAAATAGCTATTTATCAACGTACAAGTAACTTATGACATCACAAGCTTATTGCCCGGAATGTACGACAGTTTGGGACTTCCGCTTACGCTAACCCTTACCGTATCATAATCCTCCAGCTTAGCCTATCTCGACGTTTCGAGGCCAATGGAGGACATCTTTAAAATAAAGAAAAATGTGAACCATGAAGTTTCATATTTTGCACTCTATGTTGGTTGTGAGAGGTGGTACACACAAGGTTTTGGTAACATTCGGTAAAGGTAAAATGCGATTATGAACATTAGGGAGTCTTGTGTTGCATTTTCTGCGAAGCATAGTGTTATGATGAAATTTCTGTCTCATGTATGGATACTGCAAACCTTATTTTTAGTACATTGCCTATCGAAAGTCTATTACCCCGACAAGCCTAATTTTGAGTGTATTGCTTAATATATCAAACTGCAATGTATCTCACTTGGTGGCGAACTCCCCACCCCAGAATTGATCGCAACAAGAATTTGATAAAAAATTATAAGATGATACACAATTCACATATCGAAAATTTCGTTTCTATCTCGAATCGGAATAGACTTGTCATATTGTGACATACAATCCAAGTTTCACTTATTCGTTGCCATATTTTCATGACTGACAGTTTTTGTTGCACGTTAAAACGTTCATCAGGACAAAGACACCTGAATTGCAAATGATCCGTGATATCGATTCAAAACGAAGTCAGTCCTGGGTATGACTTTGAATTTTTTTTTTAATTAAGAGAAGCCCAATGAGACTGGCGTTTTAAAATTTCCTAAGAACCAGCGTATTGGCACAGGAACCAATTGCAAAGTAAGCTTAACTTTTCTGAAACCTGCAGCAACACGTTTCAAGCAACTAAAAACAATTGGGGACACACATCACTGTAAATGTGAATGAGCGGATTGTTGTCAGTACTACTGGACGACTTGTGACGTATGCTATGAAGGTAGAGATGCTGGTAAAGCTGCGGCAAAAAAAAAAAAACATCTCATTGGCTCTCAAACTCGGCTGGTGTACAAGATACTACGGTGCATTCCAAATTTAACTGATAGCAAGGTTATAGGAGCTCCTATACAATTGCCATCCCAAAATCCCACCGTACAATTTTCACCACCAAAAAATCCTACCTGTACAATTGTCCCCATAAAAAGTCCCACCTGTACAATTGTCACCCTAAAAAATCCCACCTGTACAATTGTCACCATAAAAAGTCCCACCTGTACAATTCAATTGTCACCCCAAAAAATCACACCCGTACAATTATCACCCCAAAATCCCACCTGTACTATTGTCACCCCAAAAAATCCCACCTGCACAATTGTCACCCCAAAAATCCCACCTGTACAATTGTCACCCTAAAGAATTCCACCTGTACAATTGTCACCCCAAAAATCCCACCTGTACTATTGTCACCCCAAAGAATTCCACCTGCACAATTATCACCCCAAAAATCCCACCTGTACTGTCACCCCAAAGAATTCCACCTGTACAATTGTCACTCCAAAAATCCTCACCTCTACAATTGTCACTCCAAAAATCCTCACCTGTACAATTGTCACTCGAAAAATCCTCATCTGTACAACTGTCACCCTAAATGCCTCTGGAGTGACAATTGTTAAATTATAAACAGGGAAATGGAGCGTGTGAGAAGAGGTCGCCTGCTCAGTTCATCATGTGACTGAGAAAAAAATCTGATATTGTCGGGTGTAATATTAAATGAGTGGAGCTACATTTTTGGGATCTCTCTTCGGAGAACTTTTGAAAAACTGGTTTAAATTACGAACATAAAGCATGTTGAAGCTGGTGCCTGATACACAAGACGATAACTTGTTAAACTTCCTACAGTGCAGTTTAAATATAATAACGTTATAACTTGAATTCACTGTAAAGCCTTTTGAAAATACAACTGCTACGGGCATTGAATGCCGCCAATTACTATCGTTCATCAATGACAGGTTCTTGCATCACACAAGTAGTCAAATGCATTCGATTAGCCCGACCGATGGAGCATGTCATTACACTAATGCAGCTTATGCTCTGTGCAGCCAGCTAATGCTTACTTTTGTGATTACAATCCTTGCAGCTGTGTCTTAAATTGGGTTTTACTTGCATTAGCTTCCAAGACTCTGCTGCTTATCATTCACTGGCCTGCCTCTGCTCAGTGTGGTGCATTTTCAGAACAGGAATTGTGCCTGAGGTGAGTCTCTTGCCGTATTGCGATGACTGGTATAACCACATCGACTTTACGACTCATTTCTATGATTTTGTGCACTCCAATACTCACTCTACTTATTATGCAATGGCACTAGCAAAACCATGACTAGCCCCGGAATCCTACACAGCAGCATATCGTGGTCCTAGGAAGACAATAACTAGCTTCTCCATCAGGATATTGGAACGAAGAATAAAGCATCCGCTTGTTGTCAGCCAACACAAAATAAACCTGAAGGAATTTTGGATAAACTTCGGAAAAGCACAGTGCTATCATCAAAAATCTACCAAGAGTTCTTAAGCTCTTTATTTTTCAAGCTGGTCTGTTTCTTGTAAGCTGAGTACCCATGAAAATACCGCGGCTTGTCTACGTACAGTTGGCCTAAATAACATTTCGCCTACGGATATTCGTCCATTGGACCGTTCCGCTGCAGCACATTACGAGTACGAATAATGTGCCATGTCTGGTGATGACCGTTGGGTAGCCAGCATTGTTTTTGTCGTTCTGGTCATCACGTGTGGTGTTAAATAGATAATAATAAAAATGGAATTCAGCTGAGTGAACTGCAATTAAACGAAGTTGGTTGGTGTTATATGAAGCTGTAATGATTTATTCGGTATTGTGTACAGCTCAGTTGAGCTCTGAATTATGTGGATTATTTGGAGTGATATAGAGTTAGATGAAGCTATGTAGAGTAACATAAAATTTCATGGAATTATTTGTATTTATTTATACATTGTTATCAAGCTTGAAATGGAGTTCTGTTGACACTTATTGAAGTGACTGGCGTTGTAGGTAGTAGAATGCAGTTCTAACAAATAGCATGGTGTTAATGGAGTTAACTCGAGTAAAATGGAGTTCTATAGAATCAAACGGGGGTAAAATAAAACTACTGGAGATGAATGAAGTTAATTAAAGTTCGATGGAGCATTATTTTCACAATTATGTGGAGGATATGAATAGTGGTAAATGGAGCGGTTTCCCCCATAACACAGGGTGGGTCTTGTTCACTAGCCTAACCCTATAACCTCAACATACCATTATGCCCAAAACTATGGGACGAAAATTTCAAAATTTCATGTATTAAGAAATAATTAACTGACAAACGTGTAACTCCGGCAAAATGTAGCGACCGCTCTACCCATAGACGGTTCCCTGTAAATTCTCCTCGCGTAATTTCGCAGGATGGTACATTTATCGAAGAATAAACTCATCCAACAGTAAATTTTTTGAGCGATAAATTCATCGAACAGTCAATTCATCAAACGGTAAATTCATCGAATGGTAAATTCATCGAATGGTAAACGAAACGAACGATTGAATGTACGATCACGGAATGAGAGTAACGCCAGTGGACTAAACGTAAATTGCAATAAGCACATCAAAATAAGCTTCTAACGTTATAATCGCGAGCTGAAATAAGCAATAATATACTTGAATAGTGCCGGACCTTAGTCTCTCCTATCCTAACCTAGCTTAACCTAATCTAATCTACCATTACCTAACTCTAACTTTTCTAGCCTAGCTTATCCTAACCTAATATACCCTCACCCAACCCAAAACGTCACCCACAGAGCACACAAACATTGAGGAGCCACTTACCCAACAGGGAGATATCGGTTCCCGCAATTTAGCCTGACTGCACGTATTGTTATTTGTTCTCCCATTTATTTTTCATACTTTGTTTAGACGATTTGACTTCATTCTTTTGCATTCACTAATTACTTGCATACCTGTACATATTTTTAAAAATTCTTTATGCACTAAATTCACAAAAAATTAAGACTTAAAGTGTAATTACGTAGAGCAATTGTATATGACATCCTTTGATATTTGCCGTCGAGTAAAATTATTTCGCAATTGTGAGTAAAATTAACTGTCTCATGCTGCAGAACAAATGCTTCTCGAATTCGTGGTGTGCTCGATTTGTTATGAATACAAAGTAAGCAGCTGATTAAAATGTGAATGAAACTTATTTGGCATAAGTGCGAAGCAAGAAAATCAGAACAGACAGCAGCTGAAGGATGAGTTAGAGCAGCTTGCAGCCATGAAGTGATGAAGCCCTGGTAGCAGTGAAATACCGAAGCACTGGCCGCCATGAAATGATCTAGCATTGGCGGCAGTGAAGTGATATAGCAATGGAGGCCGAGTAGTAATCTAAATGATAAAGCACTGGCCGCCATGAAGTGATGTAGCATTGACAGCAGTGAACTAATATAGCAGTAGCAGCTGTGAAGTGGTGTAGCATTGGCAGCCATGAAATAATGTAATGTAAGGTAAGCCACCATGAAAGAATTTAACTCCGACAACTCCCCCCCCCCCTTCTAATAGACCACTCAATACTTAACTGCCTACGCCTTCTAAGTACCGTATGGCTACTTGATAAAACCTCGATAAAAATTTTTAACAGGAATATAGTGACTTCAAACAAAAATAAACCGTCCTCAGTAATTCAAGGAATGTATCCATTGGCAGGAACTTAAACGCGTGTACAAGAGCACTGGTGGCTAATGGCAAATTCCAAAATTAGTTTGAACCAATTTTAGACGATTTGGTGTCATCAAATTCACCCATCGTCGCCCACTGTTAACTTCTGATACAAACGCGGGATTCTTGCAAACAAACACATTTCTTGCATGATCTCAAAAGATGGACTTTTCATTTTTAGAGGTCCTTATGTGTCTTAGGACACATTCTATTGATGTATCATCTTTATGGTATTAGCCGTAGCGTCTACTTGGGATTTTTAGTGGGCAGTGAAGAGTAACGGAGATTATGCTCGACATGCCAAGCAACACATGTTGATCAGCATCGGCCGTCAAAAATGCCAAAATGAATTCTCTTCAATTTTAAGTTACTCTGATGCCCTAAAAGTCGTTGATCATCGCTTAGCATTGACTTTTAATAACGAATTTGTATCTCATGCTAATGAATACATTTCCGATAGGTGAGTTTAATAAACATATGCTGTCAGTAGGTTCTCTAGCTAGGTACTTTGAATAAATTCTGTAACGAGATTCTGTAACTAAGTTCTGCTACTGCGTTTCCTGTAGTTAGGTGCTGTAACTAAATTCTGTAAGTAGGATATATTTCTAGATTTTTTATCTGGGTTTTATAACTAGGTGCTTGTTCTGTAATTAGGTTCTCTAACTTAAATGTGTAACTAGATTCTGCGTCTAGGTTTTGTAAATACGCTCTGAAGCTAGGTTTTTAGCTCGAATTGGAGCTCGTAACCTAGCTTCAGAGTATAGTTATAGTAGTTACTAGAGTACCCTGTAGTCATTTTTCTCTTTTTGACCATTGAGAGTATCGTTGACACTTTCCCAGGGCGAAAAGGTCGTGTTAGTCACGTGGAATCTCGTGCCTATGACTGTGCTTTACAAGTACCTTAAAAGTTTTTATTTTAGACAAACTGTGAGCCTAAAAAAGTTTTACTGCACATACATGATACTGTATATTAAGATTGACGGTAGAATAGTATTGCCAATATTATTCTGATAATACGTCGTCGTTCAATATTGTACACCTGTAAAAATATTTCTCGAGCACTCAGTTAATGATTGCCTTGAACTTGTCTTTCAGTAATTTTCGACAGTGTTTAGCACATTCTCGACAAGAAATTGATGATATATTGGAGATAAAGTATTAGAATCTCGGGTATAAACTAAACATTACTGATATGCTAATCAAATCTCTTATCTCGCCACAGATTTTGACCGTCACTGATAAGTGTGTTCCAAGTTACTATGAATCCATCACATCTGACAGCAATGCTGTTGTTTGGTGCTGTTGGTTGTTCAGCATTTTCAGCCAAGTGGCAACTGGCGCGAGTCCTCAAGTCTGAGGTCGACTTCAACGGGGCGACTCCAACACCAAGTTTTCTTCCGGGGTTTCTGCACTGCATCCGAGGGAGCGAATGTCTCGCCGGGTGCCTCGACGCAGACGCCAACCTCTTCGTCTCGACAGAGGACAGGAACTTCACCGAAGCTCCTGCTGGGTCGGCCGACAGTGATTGCTGCTTGTGCTTCTATGGCCGTCAGGTGATTCAAAATCGCACAGCAGCTGCAACAACTTCCTCAGAGGCCGGAGCGGGTGCCTCGGGAGCAGATGGAGGAGAGTCAGGTGGAGGAGAGTCAGGTGGAGGAGAGTCAGGTGGAGGAGAGTCAGAGGAAGAAGAGTCAGAAAGTGATTGATCTCAGACCACAGGTCTTGCGTTTAGTGTTTCAAGTATTTGAAAAACATTTAATCGTTTGATCAAATATTAAACTCATCTCTTCCTTCAGCAAGCGCATCTACACTCTTCTTCAAAGCTAAATTGCGGTTTAAACAAAGTTCTATGCTACAGTCGAAAGAGCAGAAACGATACACTCTGCGCGGCGTCCTCAGACGGGGACTCAAACTTCACTTCTAGCACTGAAAAATCACTGAAATGATGAAAAACACTCCGGCTACTGGATATTTAGCTTCAACTTTTATGGTAGGAGCTGCGTCGGCCAATGCTGGTGCTAGAACTGTCATAAGCCTTTTAGATGTAAAAATGAAGCAAATATACATGCTGCTCCATTGGGATTCCAAGCCAATTTCGCTAAGAAGTTTAATCTCTTTATAAAATGCAATGCGCTTCCCACGATAACTAAGTAGTGTGTTCAAAAATTATCTGGACGAAATCCTTTCTCCGTAAACTAACGGTGCTGATTTTTTTTCAGACCTGCAGGACCAGTCACTCGATGGTCGATGAGGGTGCAATATTTTATGCTTAATATATGTATACAATCTGGACTCCTTGAACCCTCTTCATGACAAATTATGTCAAGTTTCGTAATTGCCAGCGTGTGGCAATCTGTAAGATGCAAGAGGACTTCGGTTATGAAACAATGGGCTTCACAAACACAAATTAAGGATTTACACAAACTTCACTGAGATGTTCCTGGAACTCAATACCAATTTGAGACTAGAATGAACAGGTTGAATATTAACAACCACGTCTGGACATATCCACGTTATTATTCTACGAATTTACTTCCACAGAGTTCCCATGTAATCATTTTGACTACTCATTTCGGAATGATGTCAACCTTAAGTATCGGGTTTCATTCTCTACTGATATCTTTGAAGCGGTTGCACCACTACGTAGTACCACTCAGTTGTACCTATCCTACCATCACTGAACTGGAAGGCCTATTGGGAAATCACCAAGTATTGCAAAAAAAATCGATGCAGTAGTTTTAATTTAGCTTTGTTTAAATTTTTGCATAATTTTTTACCAAACACACAAAAATTATTTAGCTCACACATTTTCCTCACTCATCAAAGATCTGTCCTCGATTGACAACGCTTACAGACTCGAAAAATGCACGATTGTGAATTAGTCGAGCCTCCATCTTTATTCCCAACCCGATTTCCTGATCCTCATCAATTGATGCACGAAATATTTGTGCAGAATACGCCTTGAACGACCCTCGTATCTTCAATTTCATGCAACGTATGTAAATGGACTGCTTCGGGTATGGTTTTAATAGTTACCTGCCTGACACGTATTGATTTGTAACTTTCAGAAGCGTGACCGTGCCTTTTATCGATTAGCCGTTGCAGTCTCTTTGCACTGACAGCTAACTTTTAAGTGTATCTGAAGAACTTATTGTGTCTGCTCATAGAAAACATCATCTGTAGATTCAATTTTAGTCGTGTTTATTTTTCTTCCTGTGACTAGTTTAAATTTTTTGTCGTGGATAGATACTGGCAGTGTGCCAGAGCTCCGTCCTGCAGCTGCGTCACGAGTTCCAAATATGAAGTGGCTAATAATTCTATAAAAGTATTTAGGGGAAAACTCGTCAGCTTTCTATATTTTTTATATTTATGATCATACACTACTTAGTTACTTCGGTAGTAGCCACAGTATATAAATAGACTTTTACCACGGGAAATTATGAGGCTAGAATTTTCACACGAGATGGGATAGTTGTCCTATTAGGCGATCAGACGACAGATAATCAACTGGAGGGTGGAGAAAAAAATTGTCGCTATATAGAAACAATTTCGAAGGATGGAACTTGGGCCAGTTTTTTCTATTTGCAGAGAGTAACTTCCGACAAATATTTTTCAGTTTTGCCAAGTAGCATTGCATTCTTGCCGTAGACGTACCCTTCGCATTATTTGTTGATGCTTTGCTTCAAGTGAAACTTGCACGTTTTCTCTATAGACATGAAAAGGATTTTTTAACGACACAAGCCGCTCTACTGCAGTTGATTTCAATAACATAAATGAATCTGTTTCTAATTCTGCAGGAGAGTTATCACTTGAAACACATGTTGACTATATGAAATTTAATAACTTTTTTCGCACACACAGAAGGTCGGTGACTTACCCTAAGTTATATCAAATCTAAGCAATTTCTCCTGCGCAGGCACGGTGAATGTATGTACACTGCAATATTTCCCCTCTTTAAAGTTAAAGGAAGTTGAAGCTATAGAGGAACGTGTTCATTAGTCTGTATAGTGATACTGATTTTTCCAAACAAATTTATCAGATGGGGTTCCAGCTCAGTCATATTTGCTAACGTTTCAGATGTTGAACATTGATGCTTTGAAAACTCATAGGTATTGTACGGGACGTTTCTGTAAAATTAACTTTTAAAAACACAAAATTACCTTGATACATATCAAGTACTTCATATCAACGATTTCTTCAGTTTGCATAGTAATCTATCAACACCATCCACTAGCTATAATAAATACGTAAATATATAAAGTGAGCTCATGATGCGTGTACTTGTCCTTGAAGTTTTGATGTTTTTATTAAAAATAATGGTTTACAGAGTATAGTGCAGGGGCTATCCAGCCCTCACTGGGGTGTGTGTCCACGCTCCGTGTAGAGCGGGTAATGTCTGTTCGCATTGAGACAGTCGTTGTCGCACTGTGACTTTTACTACAGGCTATTAAATATCAAAAGCGTTTTAGTTTAAACACAAAATATTTTACTATCCCTAGTATCGTACTAAATCTCTTTTAACAAGCTTAAGCTATTTTTTCGACTTATTCACTACAGGAAGTCCTCGTTCTGGCCGGAATTATTTTATACAGGTTTAAATATATTCTCAAAATTTTTAGTTCCAGGTCCTCGATTTAATTATCTTGGTTGTCAATTAACTCGCTTTTCCTGGTGCACTAATTCCAGCTTCCAAGGGGCGTACTGCGTCCGCATGTATCCTGACTCAGTTTATTAGGTTTATATAAATTCAGCACTCTGTGATGATATGCAAAGTATATTATCAATTGAACATTCTTATCCTATATATTCAATTCGATTTGGGAATCGATAAAACTACTGTGATATTTCTTTAAAAATCCTCCTTTGCTTTCATTCCTTCAGTTATGAGAAAGCACGGATTGAGGCGTGTTGTAATGAGACTAGACCGTCTTGCAGTGAAATTCCGGTGTAGCACCGTTTGACTCAAAAGTATGGGATGAATGCGACGCAATCTCAACGGAATAAGCTGAATCTTCACTCTTTAACACTACTGGCGGCGATTTAATTTGGCTGCTTTTTCGGGGATAAAACTTTGAAAACCCTGCAAGAGAGCATATTATGGATTTACACACATATACAACAGCCATAGGATATTCTCTTTATTTTCGTATCTCAATTTATCTCAATGCTTGCAAGCAAAGACAATGTTTTCAAGGAAATGTGGTTTTGTCCAGCTCATAGCTCTATAAATATTGACGTGGTCGTCGGTGTTACCCAACCTGAGGCACATTGCATGTAGGGTAACATACGTGACACAGCCAGTCTGATTGCAACGCGCCTCAGGTCTTGTTTTACTCCTCCGGAATTGATCAAAAGCATTTCATTACAGCACGGATCTCTGGTCTATACCGAGGAATTCCTGTAGTAAACTATTAGATATCAAATGCTGTCACAGACACAGCGAGGAGCTTCAGGTTAATTGAAAACTCAGCTAAAGACAAATATTTCAGTACGCCTGTGCGTTGCTTCTGACATTTTATAGGTTCATAATTCAGCCTTGACTAGGTTTATATAACGCTCGCTGATCGGCCAGTTTTTTTTTTTTTTTTTTTTTTGTGCGTAGAAAAAGCTAATCGCAAGTATTATGTTGATCCAAGCTACGACAACCTGCAGCGCTTACTCTACAGCTGTGGGAATATTAAAATTTTCGCTTTTCTGTAACTGTTGGAATATTGTAGTTTCTACCTCGCTTCAACTGTGACAACATTACTACAACTTGCATTTATTTTCAACTGCAGGATCATTTAATTTGATATCTATTAATGTCGGTCACTACTTTGTATTCTTTTCTAGAGAACCGAGTACAAGCTCCTGAGCCCAACATAGCCATCTCTGGGTCTAGTCATGCACAAGAAATCCCATTCATAATTGTGCTGGCGATTGAAAATTGATTTTGTGCCAAGCGCAGCCGACTTTGAAGATTTAAATATGCAAATTAACGCTGATCCTCGAATACTTGTAGTCAAAGCCGAGGATTTTACTGAGAAAAATTTCGATGCACGTAAGTGTTTCACAGAGAAGCATCAGGATGCACGTACATAGGTGTTTCATGGCGTAAATTGGTTTGTCATCGCAGCAGACAAAAAAATATATATTTCAGTCAGAAAAACATATTTCTGCATAAACAAAGTGAACAAAAGCTTTGTAGTTTTGTTTCACATGCGAAGCGAGACGCAGTTACGTACTAACATGCAGATCGCTATTGCTATTATTTTTCGAAGTTTTGTCTCTTCAGGTGCATCAATTTTACATGTTTTTGATACATCTTGGCGCATCATCGGCTTTGTCACAAAACCGAAATATATAAGTGCATCAATTCGTGCCAAGTGCATCATGATGCACTTTATTTTTATGATGCACTTGCGTGTTTCGGGTTTAGGACAAAAATGCTTGTAATTTTGATGCATCTAAGTGCATCAAAATTTCTCTCGGTGTATTATACCCTTGTATCCCCATGTATGCGCATCAGTCTTGGAAATTATAATCGATGAGCAGAGTTTCTAAATTTACCAGTACTGGAAGTGTTACATGGCCACAGCACGTACCGACCGATACGTCCATTAGTGGCTCTCTTTTGTGGAACCAAAACTTGTTCGTAATGTAACTCGACGTCTTGGCTAATGGTCAGAAATCGAACCTGAACAGCACGTTAGACCGACACGCACATCTTTGAACTGCCGTGTTCTGTGTACTCTGCATGTTCCTCACAGCTATGTATTATGCTACCCTGGATTTTAGTTAGAAGCAAACGACATCCAATTTCAACAGAACGAACCGTGTGGCAGCGAATTTTCGTGTTTCTAAGGCGATAAGCTATATCTGCATTAAACACGTTTCGTGAATGAAAGATTACACAGAAGTTAAATTCATTTTAAGTTAAAAAAATTGCGATGCCTTTGTAAACTATATAAGCACACCAAGGCACTTAGAATATAAGAACTAAAACTCATTACAATCCACCAAACATTTTCTTCATTTTAAATATGATCTTTCGTCAAAAAAAGCTTAACAGCTACAAAATGTGACACTGACTTTGATAAATAAAACGCATGATACTAAAATATGATGATAGAATTCATAGTATGGCGTTAATAGTTTCAAGAAAGTTAGCTTTCGTCACAATAACGAAACTAAGTTATACTCGCTAGCTTAAGAAAGCCTTTAAGTTCGAGCTAATTTACTACTGGCTAAACTGAGCAAGGGTTTGCGTGAATATTACAGTGCGTTACCTTTGATTATGCAAAAACAATTTGTTAACTTATTTTTCAAGATAAGTGTTAAACATTTAGAATGTTAATAGTAAGTTAGTGCACAGGTATATTGTAACTACAAAAACAATCATAGAAAAATAAAACGGAACCCTTTCCCACGTTTTGGCAACATTTGCTTATCGCACGGGGTTCTGCTGTTACGCCAGATTATGCAACATCACTCTCTAGTCAACATGGACAAGAAAAGCGGTCTAAAGGAACAAAAGATCAAAGTGACCTCGTCATTGACTTCTGGAAAGAAAACACTAGAAGTTTCCACGGAATTACAGCG
Source organism: Parhyale hawaiensis (assembly GCA_001587735.2). Taxonomy (NCBI): domain Eukaryota; kingdom Metazoa; phylum Arthropoda; class Malacostraca; order Amphipoda; family Hyalidae; genus Parhyale; species Parhyale hawaiensis. The sequence continues at coordinate 9,591,131 of LQNS02278080.1, forward strand.
TAATCACCGAACAATTCAGGCTTATGCAATTGAAAGTGAGGTCAACTGGAAAACTCCGGATAGATCCTCTTTCCTCTACGAGGAAATTGACTGCTCGGGATATGCAACATTTGAAGGTTTCTATGGCAAGCAAACAACTTTCTACAAGTAAGGAGATATTTGATGACGCTGGAGCCCCAGTACTAAGTAGAAACACAAGATGTGAGGTTCTGCAGAAGCTAGGGAAAGTGAAAAAGACAATTAAACGACCACTTCTAACAAAAAATCATCAAGAAAATTTGGTCAAATTAGCTCAAGAGAGCGTGAAAACATATTTCTCCAATGTCATATTTACTGACAAATGCAGAGCCACTCTTGAAGATCCAGATGGATGGGCGTCTGGATGGGTCCTCCATGACCGACCTCAACAGACACGGCTTAAGGGGATCTTTTAACGGAAAATGGTCAAAATTTTCAATTTTTTTTTTTATGCTCAAAAAGTGTCCTCAGGTATGGGGCTATGACGTCCCAAATTTTTAGGGGGCTAGCAGCACTAGAACCTCCCGAAAGGGGGGGGGCGGGCAAAGGGGGTCCGGAGGGGTCCGGAGGGGGTCAAAAATTTGCTTATTCTTTTTTTGCTGCAGACTGATCTGTATACCAAGGGCTATTACGTATCAAATTTTTAGGGGGCTAGCAGCACTAGAACCCCCCAAAAAGGGGGGTAAAGGGAGTCAGAAAGGGGTGAAAAATTGACTTTTTCATTATTTATTCATCTAATACATAGCTATTTCATATTTTTATTAGTGAATGACGAATGTAAGGTATTTGTAGGTAGAAATGTACTGTAGATAAAACATATCAAGTACATTTCCACTGCAAACAGCGCATTTTTTACAAAATGCATCCACAAAACCATAAAACTTGCCGCCCTGAAAAATTTGATTTTTCAGAATAAGAAAGAACGCAAGTCGATGAGTTTTGAAATCCTTGAAAGATTCCCTACAAAACTATGAATAGATTTTTTTCAATTTCTTTTCAGTTTTTTTTTATGTGAAATATCAAGAAAATTTACAGATCTTATGAATTCTTCGGTAACCCATCTAAAGTCTCATGTCAATAGAAAATGAAAAGGAAATTGAAAACATCTATTCATAGTTTGGTAGGGAATCTTTCAAGGATTCCAAAACTGTCTTTGTTTTTAGTGTAGCATAAAAACTCATCGACTTGCATTCTTTTAAAATTTATGAAGAAAAAAAGAAAAATGAAAATCTCATTTTCTGAAAAAAACTAAGGCCTAAGCTGAAAAAGTTACACGAACAAAATGTTTTCACTTTTAATTTTGCATCTTATAAGTAAATTTCAGAAGAATCGGTTCAAAAATAAAAAAAATTCTAAATTTCTAAATGACCCCTTTAAGCGTCAACAAGGTGGTGGAGGTATAATGTTTTGGGCCGGGATAGTAGGTGACACCCTTATTGGTCCATTTGAAGTGGTTGAAGGAGCTAAACTGAATGCAGAAAGGTACTGCCAGCTTCTTGAAGCCAACTTGATTTCATGGCTTGATGAGCAGACTATCGCACGCAGATCCAAATTGTTACTTCAGCATATAACGCTCCCTCACACCGAGCACGGTACACTGGTACACTGCTAACTGGCTAACTGGAGGATTTAAATCAAAAAGGATTATGACCTGGCCAGTGAATAGCCCCGATTTAAATTCCATTGAGAACCTCTGGGCAATGATCAATAGGAAGGTCTATGAAGGTGGTCGGCAGTTTTCGAGCAAAGTAAGCTTGTGGAACGCAGTAAAAACAGCTGCAGATTCTATTCGACCATCTGAAATATCAAACCTGACAAAGTCTGTTGATAATCGCCTCATAAAAATCATGAAAATGGAGGTTGCCATGTTCAAAATTAACTTGTTATGTTTACTACTTCTGAATACTTATTTCAGTGTTTATTGAATTGTTTTGGTTATATATATTTTTTTTTTTTTGTTTTGGACGTTTAATAAAGATATTTCTGTTCACTTGAATTTATTTCCTCTTTATGACGTTTTTATTAACTTGTTGCATAATCTGAGTTAACACTAAAAAACTCGTAAGTAAGCAAATTGTATGATAATTTTAGCCAATGGCTAAATAGTTATTTTACAAGTGCTGTTTATATTTGCAACATAGCCATGCATTTAGTTAACGTTGATATTTCAAAGTTAGACACTCATCTTGAAAAATAAAGTAAAAAATTTCAAATTGCATAATCAAAGGTAACGTACTGTACATTGTGCAAGTCAGTGACACATGAAATTATGCTCTATAATTGGTAGTTCTTTTAAGAGTTTGCGCTTAAAGTATATAGTCCATCAATGACTGGTACACACAGTGCAGCAAATGCACTGATCGTGCTTAATTCATAACTCAGTACCTACAGGATTGACTGGCTGATGATTAGCTTCAGTATATTTATACAGAAAGGGAAAAATTTTTTTCCGACTGTTTAAACTATTTAAAGTAGCAAGTTGAGACGATAAAGTTCTTGCTTGGTAGTAAAAGGGCCATACGTAGAATGAGATCGCAAAATTCAAAGTTCTCGTAGTTTCATCAAAAGACTGGTACTGTTGCGGCATGCTGATCCATACCTGCCTACTCCGCTGCCTCTTGCTACGACTCACAAGATGATATGACTGTCCAATGATCATTAGAAAATAAACCAGCATTTTGCTGCTCTAGCAGAATTATTAGTTACCCAAAAGCTTACTTGCTATTTTGGCATCGGGTAGAAAAACTCTCTAATAATGGTGAACCTACGGTGAGCATTCCGCTGGTGGTACAGGAGAGCCTTCCAGTTGGTACCCGAGGACACTACAAGTGGTATGTGAGGGTTCTCCAGGTGGTACCCGAGGACCCTCCAAGTGGTATGTTTCATTTAAATTATGTTCATGTTTCATTTAAATAATTCCTAGGGATGCTGCCTCGCTCGCTGTTGCCAAGTCGAGCGTTCTAATCCCAAGCTCGGCAATGCAGCGTCACCATATCTGTTAGTAATAGTCTAGAGGATGGGAGGGATAATGACTTTAGGGTCGGGGGCCGCACAGTTGTATAAACCTTTTGGCTAAAATGCCATTGCACTGACTGTCTGTGATCGACTGTCTGTGAAGCCGTGCACTCCACAGGACCCAAGAGAAGATTTATCTGCAGCACGAACATGTGCGTATGGGAATGCTAGGTGGAATGTGCGTTCGAGGTGACTCTACCAGTAAACTAATCTTCATGATTACCATAGGGGCATAGTAACTAACACTTTGCTAAGCATACAACTTTCTTGGCTGACACTCTGCTTTTACGCCTGAGTACTAATTGAAGCAAAGTTTACTGACTACACTTTAATTTTAAAATGCGCATTTTATTTCCATGAGGAAATGTTTTTTTCCGAAAATGATTTAACTGTTTCCATAATGACTTCATGTGTAACTATCGAATTCAAATCATGAAAAGCAGCTCATTATTCCTTACTCTAAAAACCCTGACGGCATTTCCAAAAGCAAAACCAAAGCTTTTATGAACTACTTTTAGCTGTTTCGTGACGTCTAATCATCAATGAGTTAGGCTGATCAATAAAAAGTATGAAAAAGATACAGATAATAGAAAGATCTCCTACGAGTGATAAGTTTCAAGAGTAAAATGTTAAGCATGCTCCTTCAAGCTCAAACTTAATCTGGTTACTCTGCTTCACTACTATACAGGAAAGTCTCCTTCTAAAGAAACAACTCAGCCTGAGTAAGCGTTAGCCCTTAAACGAGCATGTGGACAATTCGATGACTTTCACATAACGCCTTCCAATAAAAATTGATGTGTAATTAAGTAGTTACAAAATACAGCTAGGTGCTCCAAATTCCACGGATATTGATCGTAGGATTTAAGTATCTTCAGCCGTAGAAAAAAAGATGCACGAACCACTTCCGTAGAGTCTCTTTGTGTTCTACAATAGACTAGCACCGCTGGTGTACAATAGACGATATCTCGTCATTAGAGTATCACCAGCCTTGAAATAAACGACGCAGGAAACTACCGGCATTGAATCCTGATGTGTTTCACAACACAATAATACAGCACAAGTGTACACAAAATGCGTTCATTCGCCACTCATATACACAATAAAAAGTTATGCACTGGGTAAAATAATTCATAAAAATCAAATACCAATATCATCCCAAAACCTACCAGTGTTTCTCTGTATTATAACTTTTTTGTCCCTTAAGCAACGGTACTTATTATTTTGACGAGTTCTTCATCTTTTGTCAGTACAAATTTTTACATATCGAAAATCAATGAGATCTTACCAACAAGGTTCTCTTTTTGATAACTCGCCCGTCAAAAGCTGCCTTGCAAGGAAGCAAGTGAGGTACAAGGCGTGGAAGTGTAATTCAACGGCAGAGCAGATATATAAGAGAAGACACAAGCCAGGACTACTCAACACGAAAAAGAAGTCTTTGCAACCGCTATAGCAAACGCAACTCAAAAGCAGTTTATATGTGTGTAAATGACATATTGATGCAAAGTAGCCATTTGTCCACTCTAAGCTCCCGACGGTCAAAGAGACAAATCTATTATACTGAACATACATTAAACCTCGGTATTTACCGCTGAAAATGCGGCTTATATTCTGGAATAGTGACGGGGCGAATGTTCGCATCCGCCGATATCCGCACCTTCTTTGAACATTCGTATCCGCGATTCAGCTAAATAAGATACATCCGCAAGTCGGCATTTAAGAATATCTGCATCCGCAGTAAATGAGGCGCTGATGTGGAGACTTATCAATGTACAGGGTACACTAAGCTCATCCGCAGTGCTTATAGCTACAGATTCTCATATGGACATTTAATTGATCACTGGAGTAATATTATCACAATAATAAAATAATACATAACACGCTGATCGTTATAATTTAACCAATTGTTTTCTGCAACCATAAATAACCATGACTTGCCGTAACAAATTGTTCTTTTTCATGATAGTAGAAATAGCTTAGATTTAAATTGGACTCTATTGGTAATAAAATTAAAATTTATTAGTACGTTTTCCATAGTTTTAGTGCACCAAACTGCTGGATTTTGCAATAAAGGATGTTTCATTTATTTTCTCAACCATTTTCTATTCTCAAGTCTCTAATGTTGCTGTGGCTAGCCCACTTGTATCAACAATTGCTAGCGTCATTTTTGCAATCAGTGCTTGGTAAACAATTTTACATAAAGTAATTGCCATCAACTTCAACCGAACTTCTACTGCTAACCTACTAGTATTGATTGCGCTTTCATATGGTTCATATGGTTTAGGGTTCATATGTTTTATATGGGCAAATATAAACCAGTTTGTAAGGGAAATTGTTAGAAAACTCACTGGAGATAGAAACCTTACAACTTGATGCTTGGTATCCATAGGTAAGGGGCAGTAGATACCATGAAAGATAGAGGAAAAACTAGTACCTTCTTTGATAGGCACAAACGAGAAAGGTAGAAAATCAAACGCAATCCGAGTCAGGGAAAGCAGGAAAGATTAATCAATCGACGCCCTGTGACTGATGCAGATTACCGCACTAATCAGTTAGCTACAGTGAGCGTCAGAAGAACGCGCTACAGTAACATAAGAAAGGGAAAATGACAGAGGCAACACGTTCACACACTTGATAGCACAGGGGAAGCAAACAGGGCCATCCACTTAAATAATGTAGCACTTCACAGGATACTTGAGCCGTTGCAGCTGGTAGTCCCACTGAAGCTGGGTGGATACGAAGCAATGCAGGTTCCGCACACGTTAAGCCATAGAGTTAAAATAGTTAACGGTGGACACTGCCCTAATATAATAGCCAAAGCAAAGAAGCCGCGTTACACTAGGGAATTCCTCGACTAAGATAGCCAATGATGTAACAATAATGATTAAGAGAAGTTAAAGCGGCCGAGTTCAAAGGCTAAGATAATATGCGAGTTCCGAGAACAACGGGTCCACACACGATGACCAATGAACTAAAGAAATAAGCGGAGAGGAACTCAACGGTAAAGAAGCAGATTGGGAACTTAGTCGATGGTAAGATGTCAAATTGGAGACTAAGGGTTGACGTCACGTAAAAGGGATATGACGTCACAACTGAAAGGATTTACGCTATAGATTAAAATTAGACCTTCCCTTCGAGCGTAAAATTTTACAGTATATTTTATTTTTTCTTGGTCACTATTTTGAGCAGAATGGATTTTATCGAGGTTCTTTCAGTTTTGCAGTCAGCCCACTTTCGACGAGTGGATGGTCATGTATTGCGTGGTCATAGTGATATTAAGACCAACTATGCTCTACGTCAATTTATTAAAATTATAGATGGGTTGCCATCTTTGCTTCTTTTTTTAATTAAATGCACGTGCCAATCAAGCAAGTGCAAGTGCTCTGAGTCTTATGTTGGAAAATGAAGTTCAATTAATGCCAAATCACATTATGGAATTTTGTATCATCCTCGCCAAATTCGCTGTGTAGTGCTATCACATCGTTTTCTCTTCGCGATTTATACTGATACGAGTTAGTCCAACATGTAATAACAATCTCCGAAGCTAAATGGTCACCCAAGCTCCTGTAATCTCCTTAGTGCAAAATTAGTGAGTCCGGCCGTCAAAAGTGACTACATAGAATTTTTTCTCTACCTTGTTATTGTGAGTACTAAGTTTAGAATTAAGTTAATAAAGTTGCTCTGTTCCTTACAACACAACGAAACACAGTTTTTTTTCCAGATTCTGAGATGCACGCAATTTTAAAAGTACAATCTTCGTTAGAAACAATACAAAAAGATACAACTTTGTAATATTAGGAAGTATGAAACAAAAAATACACTTCAGTACTGTAAATTATTTTTTATTACTCATTTTGTTGAGATAAGAAGTGTTATTCCGATCGAGATTTCTATACTGTAAGCTTATAGCTGATTAGTGATTACTGACTATTATAATCTTTGATTATAGCAGTATCCCTCATCTTTGGCATTTTCTAGTCACTATTGCGGTGTCCTCTTGAAATTAATCTTATCACAGACTCCTCTTCGGCATCACCCAAGTATCGGGGAAGAAATCTACGTCAAGATGGAAAATGAACTTCTTCGGCATATACCACCCACTTTCCTGACGTTCTCACTTCACTTTGCAAGCAGTTATTTGCAATGAGTGTCCTTGTTATTTCTTTGAAATCCACGAACTGCATCGCGAAATTCAATACAAACCAAGCTCCCTTTCAGCCTCTATTGTCCTTCTTTCGAGTTTCTCTGACTCCAATATTGCATTTAACTTGGGTCCACCATATTTATACGCTACCCTAGATCTTCGTCTCAGACAGCTTTGGAACCTAAGCAAAATATTGTTGAGAGGCTTCTAGATCCGAGATCCAATACGTTTACAAGTTATTTTTCTAATCCTAGTTTAATATGAAATGGGGGTAATAGGAATTTGTTTGAAGCTATAGGTAATTTCAGAACATTTACCATTAGTATTTGATCTGGAAGAGAGAAACTTAGATGTACGTTTAGATGCGGAATAACATAACAACTCCGATTACATAATAACAGTGAAAGGTGACATGTTTCAATAACGGTAGATGGTGGGAAAAATTATTTGCATTTTTGAAAAAAAATTACATTGAACGAAACTCTTGTGAAAATTTGTTACATGGTGTAATTCGCACGCACCAGTATCGTTTCCGCACAACAAAACTCTTATGTAAATCGGCATGCAAAATTTCATCGCAATATATATTTCATCGTCACATATATAGGGACCCCCGTTGCACGCTGCTGTCATTTGCCTTTGGTTCTCTCCAGGCAAACACTGTCCTTAATCCATACGTAGTAAACTTTCGTTTTAATAATTCCTTTACTTCCTAGCATTTTATTCG
>LQNS02278080.1:9618837-9633449 GCA_001587735.2 Parhyale hawaiensis
GCTCTTACCACCTTCACTTTTTACAGCTCTTGACACGGTTGACACAGAAATCTTCTTCGCAAATTCAGTCGTTTTGAGTTTTGGATCATTTTCAAAAGCTTTTCGAACATTCTTCCATTGAATAACTTGTGGTCAGCCTGAACATGGTCGATCTTTGAGGCTTTCATTATTCTTAAGGCGGTTTTCGACCCGTTTCACCGCTGATAAACTGACATTTTGCAACCTAACAATGTCCGCCTTCTGGTGTGACCCGCGTGAAGGAGAGCTGCTATCTTTATCCTTTTTGTTTCCATTACCAACAATGTATAAGAATGAGCACTGCTACAAGTTATTATATTATCTGAAATAGTTTAGGAATGAGTCATTGTCAGTAAATTTCATCAAGTCTTTGAAATGAGTGTCATTGAACATACAAAACAGGCAGGACTTTTGCAAAGCCCGTTAAACTTAAATCTTCACCGAAAACATTATCACCTCTCTCACTATGAAGCAATGGCTGTGACATGATGTGTGTTTACCTCTTTACTGTGGAATGATGTGATATTTGAAACATTTACCACCGATTTTTCGTTTTCTAAGAAAAAAAGAACCTTTATTTGTTCAAATTATCACCTCAATATCATTACAGAAGCTGTTATTACTGCCAAGAGTCACCAGTATTCAAATTTTGTAATGATGGTAAAGAGGAAATCCTAGTTTCCTAGTTTTCGTTAACATTGCCTTACAAATGCATCGAATTTTCCCTTAGTTTAAAATTTCAAGTTAACTGTGTTGCTAATACTAATTGTATTTTTTCACATCTATAGTGCAAAAATTCTGTTAAACAGGCGTCTCTTACAGTGGAGAATCTTGTTACTTTCAGCATCTCCTTAATAACATGTATGCATTGTACTAGCGAAACTCGATACACCAAATACTAATTCTCTCTCATTTTAATTTTACAAATGAATACATCAGGACGCTATGCCCGTGATATGATGCGCACAGCATCCTTATGAGAAATATATCGGTTTATTTTTATTGTGTATGCAATGTACACATTACTGATTAGAGCATCCTGAAAGCGTATACCTCCGCCAAGCAATCGATACTTTTACAAGATTTCTAGACTACGGTAAAAAGAGGAATGTGAAATTTAGACGATACAAGCCAGCTGATTTTTTCTTTTTTTTTTTTTTTTTTTTTTGCCTGGGAGTAAGAAATGAACAAGGAAACAAATAATACACGCTAATTTTCCAATCTGGATATTTCAAATTCTCTCATATGGATGCCAGAATGTCATTTTTATTCTCTTCTATTGTACCTACAATAATACGTTCACACTAAACTTGCCATGGGAGCGCTTCTGTTAATAAAAATTATTGAAACTCGCATCATTTTATGTTTCCGTATTGAAGAAGATTTTTGAAAAGTTCCACTTTAATTGGGTTTCCTATGAAAATTCCCTTAGAAAACCTGAAATAATTGCTCCCTAACTAGTGTAAAAGCCACAACGGCTCTAGTCTCCTGTCCCAGCTGTATGTAGGGTACGTGTCCCTGCCATTGTAGCAGCTTTTCCTATATATATATATATATATATATTAATTAGTGTCTTCTAATTTTATNGCTGCTATCTTTATCCTTTTTGTTTCCATTACCAACAATGTATAAAAATGAGCACTGTTACCAGTTATTATATTATCTGAAATAGTTTAGGAATGAGTCATTGTCAGTAAATTTCATCAAGTCTTTGAAATGAGTGTCATTGAACATACAAAACAGGTCAGGACTTTTGCAAAGCCCGTTAAACTTAAATCTTCACCGAAAACATTATCACCTCTCTCACTATGAAGCAATGGCTGTGACATGATGTGATATTTGAAACATTTACCACCGATTTTTCGTTTTCTAAGAAAAAAAGAACCTTTATTTGTTCAAATTTTCACCTCAATATCATTACAGAAGCTGTTATTTCTGCCAAGAGTCACCAGTATCCAAATTTTGTAATGATGGTAAAGAGGAAATCCTAGTTTCCTAGTTTTCGTTAACATTGCCTTACAAATGCATCGAATTTTCCCTTAGTTTAAAATTTCAAGTAAACTGTATTGCTAATACTAATTGTATTTTTTCACATCTATAGTGCAAAAATTCTGTTAAACAGGCGTCTCTTACAGTGGAGAATCTTGTTACTTTTAGCATCTCCTTAATAACATGTATGCATTGTACTAGCGAAACTCGATACACCAAATACTAATTCTCTCTCATTTTAATTTTACGAATGAATACATCAGGACGCTATGCCCGTGATATGTTGCGCACAGCATCCTTATGAGAAATATATCGGTTTATTGTTTATTTTTATTGTGTATGCAATGTACACATTACTGATTAGAGCATCCTGAAAGCGCATTCTTCCGCCAAGCAATCGATACTTTTACAAGATTTCTAGACTACGGTAAAAAGAGGAATGTGAAATTTAGACGATACAAGCCAGCTGATTTTTTCTTTTTTTTTTTTTTACCTGGGAGTAAGAAATGAACAAGGAAACAAATAATACACGCTAATTTTCCAATCTGGATATTTCAAAATCTCTCATATGGATGCCAGAACAACGAAACAAATAATACACGCTAATTTTCTAATCTGGATATTTCAAATTCTCTCATATGGATGCCAGAATGTCATTTTTATTCTCTTCTATTGTACCTACAATATTACGTTCACACTAAACTTGCCATGGGAGCGCTTCTGTTAATAAAAATTATTGAAACTCGTATCATTTTATGTTTCCGTATTGAAGAATATTTTTAAAAAGTTCCACTTTAATTGGGTTTCCTGTGAAAATTTCCATAGAAAACCTGAAATAATCGCTCCCTAACTAGTGTAAAAGCCACAACGGCTCCAGTCTCCTATCCCAGCTGTATGTAGGGCACGTGTCCCTGCCATTGTAGCAGCTTTTCCTATATATATATATGTATATTAATTAGCTTCTTCTAATTTTATTTCCTATCTTGTGAGAGATAGTATCAGCCTCTCATTAGTTTAATTGCTGCTTTTGTGAATAAATTGAGTTCTAATTTAGTTCTAAATGAGTTCTAAAACACCTACGTAAGTTCTCCTTGCGACGACGGGCTATGAGGAATACTGGGCCCGTAAGTTTAGGGTAAATAATTGTGCCGCCAGAATAGGTTTCACAGAATTAGGTTTTTAAGATTCTTTTTGGGAATCGATAAAAATTCTTCATGGCGTACTTAAATTTTCATGTGTATCAATGTATTACGTTATTTTTTGGAACATTAGTTTTGGATACAAAAAATAGTATAGCCTGCTGCTGCTGCTTCTCATATTCTGCGCCTTTTTTTTATTTCTAAGTATTTAGCATCTGAAAAGAATCCAACATTTGGTAAAATACTGTATAATCTAAGCATGCCTGTGCATTAATTATTTCTTTTCTCATACCACAGATTTGGACAGTCAGTAGCTGGTGTTGACAAAGCGCAATGCGTCCTCCACATGAGGCTGCAGCCTTGCTGTTGGTAGCCGTTGGTTGTTCAGCGTTCTCAGCGAAATGGAATCTGACGCGAGTCCTCAAGTCCGAAGTGGACTTCACTGGTGCAACCGTTTCAGGACCAAGTTTTCTTCTGGGGTTTCTGCGCTGCATCCAAACAAGCGAATGCCTCTCCGGGTGTTTTGACCAGGACGCCAACCTCTTCGTCTCCACAGTAGAGAGGAACTTCACCGAAGCTCCAGCTGGGTCGGCAGACAGTGACTGCTGCTTGTGCTTCAATGGCCGGGAATTAGCAGATAATATTGGTGCTGGAACTACCCCTGCCACTACAATGGCCTCCACAATGGCTCCGACGATGCCGACAACTGCCGCTACTGCAGCTACCCCTCCGCCGTCTGGAGGAGGTGGAGACGATGACTAAACCAGAAGTCCCGCGCTTACTGCTCCCAGTCACCAGCATTGCAACATTCAGTATCTTGGATAGGGTACAATATTCACCGTTTCTTGAAATATAGCTGAAATTTTATGAAACGGAACTAATTCCTTCAAGTTGGTATTTACCTGCTTATTAACTACCAATCGACGTGATATTGCAATAGCTAACTCTATGAGACATGTATAGTCTCACTAATTTAGTATCGGTCTGGTATCAAATTCTTTCTTCCTCAAAATTCAAAGCCTGTTCACACCAACTAACTTCAAAAATTCATTAACGCCCAAGTCACTCATTAATCTCAGTCATAACGTGGTGTTATCATCCATCTTCAATCTCGCATCATACAATATGCTGTACGATTCATTTAAGTTAGCATATTTAGTACATTTTATCAGTCCCACATATTCAATATTTAGTCGTTAGTTGCATAGGTGATAGCTAATGACATAGTTCACTTTCTGAACAAGTGTGTGTGTGTAGTAGCGCTTCTTACTTGGTGTTTTATTGAGGCTTATATTCTTAGTCTAGTAATTTTCATACAACTGTACCACTGTATCAGTATTTCCTTTCCTGTATTGTACTTCTACATTGAACACTATTTTTCCTTCTACCTCTTGCTCTCTGATGTGTTGCAGGGACTGGCATAGGTTTTTAAATAAGAAATGAGATAAACGAATACAGTTTATTAGGTACACATATTTAGGGATATGGAACAAGTGCATGAGGCACAGCTTATCACTGAAGTTACCTCAGACGATACAAACACCGGGCAATACCATTATTACAAACTACACTGCATTTCGGCCCATGTTTGGCCTCTGTTTGGGTGTAGCCTAATGCCAGATAGTTGTTAGCTGGGGTCAGTACGAACCACTTTGAGTAAGGTATTACCTGAGTTTCTTGTCCTGATTTGGAGACTGCGAGCGAATTTCCTTGTTCTGACCTCAAAGCAATTAGTATATTTTTAACAAATATATCTTGCACTAATTGGCCTGGGTACATTCATCAGCCAGAGAAATATGTCGTTTTTTAGTCTACACGTAGGAGTCCAATAGACTTCTGCTTAAAGTTTGGCCAAAGCGAGTTACAGTACAGGGGTAGCAACAGCTCCGAAACGGCTGAAATTTTACCTTTTCAGAGCAGTGACCAATCTTCTGATTAGCATGTTGCCTACTGCGTGAAGCTTTCGTGTTTCTATCTCTGTATCCTCGCCATCACGAAAATCACTGGTGACTTTGTGAACCAGGCAAGAGAAGCTGTTAGAATAAGGGAAATCGACACCATTGGGATGAATGACTTTATCAGTGAGGAGATTACTTCTCCTATATGTTTAATACATGCCTGCAGACAGTTTTAGCAACATTACAGTATATTCACCAAACAGCTTTCTAGCTTTGTCCTTGTAAATTAAGAGCAGTTTTTTGTAGCCCACGTTAATGGGGAGAGGCACGGTATGTCATCAGCATAAATGAGCGTCCTAATTGCATTACCCCACTCCAGCTGCTGTCAGTTGGGTATGGATACTATCAATGAGGATGTTAAAGAGAATCGGGGAAAATAACTCTTCTTGTCGTATGCCGTTAGCCATACCAAACGCTAATGACATCACCGATTGCTAATTCACAAAGCATTTCTGAGTATTATTCCAGTACTTCAGCATTTTAACAAAATAAGGTGGTAATTGTTTCGTAATTATATACTTATGTACAGAGGTCGGCATCTCCGATTGTGTTGTGATGTTACGATGGCAAAATCGATGGCAATACCATCGCTCCATTATTGGCATCGGAACCAAAAATCGCCAATTTTCAGCGGCGATGACCTACGATGAAATAACCGTCGGCGGTGGCCATCGTAGGACGTCACGATCATCGATGGACCATCGCATTAACACATTTTAAAAATGCAAACATTTCAGACCACAAACATTGAATAGAAGCAGCATCTCTCATAACCTCGGGCTGTGGGCGATTTTCAAACCAGTAATACTATTCCTAGCTGTTAAAAGGTGCGAAATGCAAGAAACAGGTTATTAATGGACATTATTAGATCTGAGAAATGTAATAAAATAAACTTTGTAACCCTCTGTGTTTTAATGATACTAAAAAAATGAATGCTTCAAGCTCGTAAGGCTGTTTTTCTGTAGTTTTAGCCATATTTCGTTATTTCATCGGCATCGTATGCCATCGCCGATGGCATTTTCAGTCACTTCATCGGACCATTTCTTCCTCATAACACCATCGCCGATAGAGAAGATGGCCATCGCAAATATTTTGATACGATTTCCATCGCCGAAGGACTTTTGCGATGTAACATCGTATTGTTTCCGATGGCAATGGTCTACACACCATTGTCATCGTATAATCGGCGATGGCCATCGTGCCAGGCTCTGCTTATATATTGAGCAGCCTTAGCATCGAGAAAGCACAGGAATGTGGGAAGTCCGCTGTCTAGAGACCGGATTTAAGGGCATAATTTTAAAAGGGCATTAAAGGCATAAAAACAATAGGCTTCAATGGATAATGGCATAAAAATATGCCTTTATGCATAAGGGCATGAAAACTATGCCTTTAAACAATAACTGCATATAGGCATATACGTAGATGAAACAATGACTGCACAATTCGGTTCCTTGTTCGTTTCGCTCCAGTTCTTAATACGTCTCCTTTCTATTAACAGCTTTCCTTATCTTCAGTAAAACTACTTCCTAACTATACCTAAGAAAGTGAGAACTTCCAAAGAAGTGGTTGATGCTTGCGTTACCGATTCTGGAGGAGTTTTTGTTAATGTTGCTGACAAACTAAAGATTACTTCCAGCAAGAAATTAGTGACTGTGAATTAAAGAGACATAGAAGGTAAGGAATATGTGAATATGCCTAATTATAGAAGAGTGCCCAATCGTGAACGTTTTGTTTTCCATAAATAGTATACCGGTGGTGGAAAGAAAAGAATATAGGTTGAACAGATACATCGAGTCTTCTGATGAAAATGTCATTAAGGCAATCCGTGAAGCCATCAAAGGGAAGAAAGAGAATCTGGGTATCCACCGACAAACCACAGATACCAAGGGGCGTGGTATTGCCAACCTATGGTAACTGTTGGAGTCCTGAGGTAGACGTAGCCAGGGAAATTTTCACTTTTAACATCGGCAGTCGTTGACCATACAAGCGATTCTACGATTGTCCAACACATCAATTCTTCGATGACGTTGATTCTACGTAGATATCAGGTCCTTTGAAACCTGAGACAACGTGCTGACAACGTTGTGACAACTTCCATGGCTACTTCACCATGTTTGTTCAGATAAGATAACGTTGTTAGCACGTCGTATCACAACGTACTAAGGGACCGCCCAGCGCAAAGTGCTACAGACGTGCCTAGCACTGTATTAGCACATTGTGATACGACGTGCTAACAACGTTATCTGGAGTCCACAAATCAACGTGCATACCACATCGAGCCACGGCTCACCACGTTGATCGTACGCCGTTTGTTAGCGAGGAATTAGCATGGCCCATGAAATCTCGCACGACTGCCCTGCTCTTCGTAACGGATGCAACTCCGTACATGCAGAAGGCTGCACTGTCTCTGAGGGTTCTGTATCCCAATACATGTAACCTGTTTGGCCAATGGACTTCACAGGATTTCCGAGGAGGTGAGGCATCTTTTTCCGACAGTGAATCATCGTATTGCGAATGGGATGAAATTTTTCTGAAAGCTCCTGCGTGGACTATCCTTTTGAAAGAGCTCAAGCCAAACCTGGCGCTTCCACCTCAGCCAGTTCTGACTCGTTGGGGAACTTGGATATCTACTGCCCTTTATTATGCAAAACACTACGAGGACTTCAATCAAGTGGAATCTCTTATGGACCCCAACGAAACCGCAGCCATTCCGATTGCGCAGGAAATTACGGGAATTGATGAAGTCAAAACTACCTGGCCTATGTGAAAGCTCACTTCGCTCGTGTCATCAACAGTATTGCAATTCTAGAAACCCGTGAATTGAAAATGAATGGGGGTATTGAACGAGTTTGACTCTGTTCTTCGTCATTTAAGTTCTATCTATGGAACTACTGGTGCTACTGTCAAACCGAAGTGTCAACGAGTTGATGCTGGCAATGAAAGAGTCGTCGAACTCCGTCAGATTCGAGGCATTCTTGAGAGAGCAATCCGGAAGCAACCAGAGTCGTTATAGCCCGACAATATTGATAGCTTTTTTGTATGCCCCTCCAACTTCCGTACAAGTTAAACACCGTTTTTCTGCTCTTCGAAATATTTTACTGATAAACGCTTAAATCTTACCCCTGGCAATTTGAAGAAACTATAAGTTATTGGCTCATACGAATGTAGCAACCCCAAATAAAGTATTTCAACTTTGTCGTGTTTGGGCTTCATTCCTTAAAATTCGAAGTATTATAGCTGCAGCATTATTTAGGCAGGACTTCATAGCAAACAGGGGTGGGTGGAAGTTGGTTTTTACATCATTGGATCATTAGCTGCTTTTTTAACACCATCATTATTAATCATTATTTTTTCTCATAGAATTTTTTTCCTTTTTTATTTGTACCGATACACACTTTCCTTACGCGAATTATTATTTTTTTTAGGATCTACCGGTTAGTTAGGGCTTCTCTTTACGTGTCTCTTTTCTTCTTCTTCTATCCTACTTTCGCTTTTTTTCTGGCCGTCCTCATCAGCCGGCGCTGGCCACTTCGGTGTTCAGTAGGTACGGGAGGCTACAGAGAGCGTATGCTTTGTGGTCTCTATCACAAAATGCCAAATAACGTTGCAGGGTCTGGGACAGATTGTCTCCCTCTCCTAAAATCTCCGAACATAAGTATTTCTTTGGAACGCTACTATTACTCTATTAGGTCGACTAATCTTATAAAACTTAACGTTTCGGGAATGCCTCCCATCTTCAGAAGTATAAAATATCTAATGTAACCTTTCAAATTTAAACAATTCTTTTATTTTCAAAATGTGGGGAGCTGAAATGTTGTCCGGGGGAGGTCTAAAATGTAGCTGAACGGAGCGAGCTTGGAGGGTCCCGATGTCGACGTCTGTACAGTCGGAGGACGATGGGTCGGGCATGAACCGTGTGTAGAGGTACAGCCGAGGTCATAATGTTGATGCTAAGTTTTGCTCTATGGATGTCTAGAGAATCCAGTGTGTTGAGTTCGAGTGGGGTAGAAAAGTCTATGATTGAGAAATCTGTCGTGCTGATAGGATGATTATTTTGTTCAGCATGGAGACGGGGAGCAGAATGAGCAGGCTTTGCGAGGGGTAGACCTGTTCTGCTGGATAAGCCTAAATGTTGATCGATTCTAGCTTTCAAATGTTGTCCAGTGCTACCAATGTACGAAGCATTGCAGCTTCTGCATTGATATTTGTAGATAACACTAGACAGGAGATGTGTCGGAAGCTTATCTTTGAATTTAAAATAAGACCCAATGGTGAAGGAGTTTTTGTATGAAAATTTTAAGTTAATGTGCGGATTTTCAGAGTGTTAACCGTGTTGACAGAGTCCTTGTTGTAATAGAGAAGCGAATAGAAAATGGCTAAAATTTACAGACAGAAGGTTTAGTTATGACTGGATCAAATAGTTTGTCAAGGAACAGTTTGCAGTAGTAGTCCAGAAGATGATAAGGATAACCGTTATTTTTAAAAAATGTTCTAAGAAAGTCTATTTCATTTGACAATGCAAGGTAGGAAGAAGACAAATGGTATGCCCGTAATAGTAAAGTTTGTATTGCATTGATTTTGAATTGATCATAGCAGTGACTGAAGAAACTTGTCCCGAAACCTGAGAATGCGGGCTTTCTGTGATACTAGTGGTCAGTGTTGAGTTTTGATTAGTTATTAAAACATCTAAAAAAGCTAAAGAATTGTTAGATTGATTTTCAGTGGTGAATTTAATATTTGGATGTTCACTATTCAAATACTGCAGGAAAAAGTGCGAATCTGTTTGGTTTTTGAATATGAGAAAGGTAATATCTACGAAACATTTAGAGTGGATCGGTTTGAAGTTGTTTGGGCAATCGTTTAGCCAAAGGGCTTCATGATGACATAAAAAGATATTTGCCAACGTAGGCCCGAGTGGGCTGCCCACGGATACTCCCTCCACTTGCTTGTACAGTCTGTTGTTAAAAATGAAAAAGAATCTTTAATGGCAAGACTGAGAAAGGTTCTAAAGGAAGGTTGATCCATGTTGTGGAATAAGACTGTGCTATCAAAAATTTTGTTTCAAATGATATCTATTGTTTCGTCTACGGGGATGTTGGTGCAGAGAGAGAGGTGATGTCAAAGCTGGAAAGGTAAATATTGGACGGCAATTGAAGGTTTTTGATACTGTCTCTAAATTCATAAGAATTACGTAATGTATACTGGTTAGTTGTTAAGGGTCCCAGTAATTGCACGAGACACTTTGCAATGGGATAGGATGGAGTATTATAGGCTGCTAGAATTGGTCTTAAGGGGGTGCAGGTTTTGTGTACCTTCCGAAGCCCGTATATAACTCCTCCAAGGGAAGCACCTGAATTGTATAGTGAACAGTAAGTCGAATTTGAAATAATGCCCTGTCTAACGGCTTTTTCAATAATCTATTAATTTTATCGGTGAATTTAAGTGTAAGCTTAAAGGGATCGGTATATGGATCGTAAAGAGTGAACCTGGTTGTGTCTGTTAAAATGGCATTCATTTTTAGATTGTACTGATCCTTCTCTAGAATGACTACACCTTTCCCTTTGTCGGGTCTACATTACTACA
Source organism: Parhyale hawaiensis (assembly GCA_001587735.2). Classification (NCBI taxonomy): domain Eukaryota; kingdom Metazoa; phylum Arthropoda; class Malacostraca; order Amphipoda; family Hyalidae; genus Parhyale; species Parhyale hawaiensis. The sequence goes on from LQNS02278080.1 coordinate 9,629,525, forward strand.
ACTGAGTTTTCTTTGCTAAAATTTGATAACAGAGATAAATCAGATTAGAGAATATTGGAGAAAACACTTTATGTTGGCTGTTCATGGTGAATATGCGATTACCAGTTTCTTTGATTTTGTCCTTTACCTCGGCAAATGAAAACTTAGAGCATAGTGGTTGAGATTTCAGTCTGTTGGCCAAGTTTTCAAAACCAATGAAATGTTTACAGTAATCCGGTTTGAATACGAGTAGGCGGAATTCCAGACCAAAGGACAATAATAATTTGAGGCGTTGTTGAAGGGTTACACTTGAGTAGTTGAAACTTACGTTGTCTGGACTGCAGGAGGTTAGATTCCAAGATTCTTCTAATGCGTTTAACTTTCTGCTTGTGGACGACTTTTGTTCTATCTATAGATTTCCTATTGTTGCACTGTACGAAATGAACTAGGCTCCTGTCAACAAATATCAATGCTGCAATGCTTCCTACATAGGTAGCGCTGGACCACATTTCAAAGCTCGAATCGATCAACATTTAGGCGTATCTAGTAGAACAGGTCTACCCATTGCAAAACCTGCTCATTCTGCTCCCCGTCTCCATGCTGAACAAAATAATCATCCTATCAGCGCGATAGATTTCTCAATCATAGAGTTTTCTACCCCACTTGAACTCACCACACTGGAATCTCTCGACATCCATAGAGTAAAACCTAGCCTCAACAGTATGACCTCGGCTGTACCTCTACACACGGTTTATGCCTGACCCATCGTCCTCCGACTGTACAGACGTCGACATCGGGACCCTCCAAGCTCACTCCATTCAGTTGCATTTTAGACCTCCCCCGAGCAACAACTCAGCTCCCCACATTTTGAAAATAAAAGTATTGTTTTAATATGATAGGCTTCAATATACAGTATATTTTATGCTTCTGAAGCTGGGAGGCATTTCCGAAACATTAAGTTTTATATGATTAGTCGCCTTGATATTTAAAATTTGGAAAATTTTCTAAGCGTGGTACATTTTGGCTGCGGCATTTGGCTGTCACATTTTGGCTATCGCACACCACACATATCAATCTTAGTTTTTAAATATTAGCAATAATACAATCACACACATTTCATTAGAGAATTTCTGCTTTGTATGTGAACCAAAATGATCTCTTACATATAATGCAACACCACCACACTTCCTCTCTTTGCGGTCACTTCCATGCACTACATAGTTTTCTATTTTAACTTCTATATCGTTGACTGCATCATCTATATGGGTCTCAGTAACGGCAAGGAGTTTAGAACCTACATCATTTTTTATGTCCTGTAGTACCATTTGTTTTCTGCAATTTTTCGTTAACAGGCATCGTATGTTTATAACGTGGATTTTGCTAAGTATTTCATCTTTATTTGATTTCAGTTCCCGGTGTTCATTCTATTTTGGGCTGTTTGCATTTTCAATTGATGAGTTGTTCCAGGATCCTCCCCCCACAGTTGTTTAGGATTTTCTACTCTTGGTGGAGTCCAAGGTGCTCTTGGCCCTCCATGCTGCACTTTTTCCATATAAGTCTCCATGGACGAGATTTTTTCGAGGTGTTTGTAAAAATTTTGCAGATTTTGTAAATCTCTTCTCACATCTTGATTGTACTCACTCTTATCACGGTTATTCGTGAAAATATCTCTTTCCACTTTGTACTGGTATTTATTTTCTACGTACTTGTGAGTTTGTATGCGATTTGAGTTTTGCCACGGTCTCTCCGAATTTTCCCCTCGTTCAGCGTGGGTGTGCCCATGATAGGCAGTGGGAGCCGCTCGAATGGCTCCTTTCAGATGTATTTCAGGACGTGTGGTATCAAAACACGTGCCATTTCTGAATGATTCTTGGCACAACCAGGGATGAAAGAAGTTGCATTCTCGTTTTGGGTTGCAACCTTGTCTGCCATATTTCATGATTTCATGAACCTAGAGCACCTCTTTGGGGGGAAAAATTTGCATCATCTGCCTGAAATTCCATATTTACATAGGTTTTTGGCATAGTACTTGCAGATTCTTGAATTCTTTTCGTTTTTGGATATCCAATCCCCTCCAGAGCTACTTCTTTTTTTTTCCCGGTGCTTTGTGCTATTTCAAAACTGCTTCTTTTTTGCATCCTGATCGCCGGTTTCCGCATATATCTGCAGAGGTTCTCTACACCAGGTACAAACCCAACGTTGCTGCTCAGTGGATCTTTCATTAACTGAGCACCCATGCCCAGACGGGCACACTGGTTCGTGGTACATTCCGCTCTGGTTCAGAGCAAGACACGAAGCATGAAAGTTATTCTCTTCACAGAGCACACACTGAATCATTTTAAATTTGCGTTGGTGTCAGACACATGGTACACTCACTTAAACCACGAGTTTCTTGTGGCTCACAAACTTTCTCCAAATCATCAGTCGAGTTTAGAATCACTGGCTTGAACTGTGTTTCATTGCTGCCCTTTTTATTGCCTCCCATAACTGAAGTCTACGCCTCCACCATTAAACGAACTACGGTGTGGTCACTGGTCCCGCTAGTCACACGGTCGAGTTTATAGCCAGGCTGGCACATTGCACAACACTTAATTAGTTTATTACTTTTGAGAAAAATCTATAGCTCTCTAATTTTATGTACTCTAGCGGAGCACTGTGCACGTTACAACCGACTGTCACGAAGGATATCTGGTAAGACCTGATAGTCTTGACAACTTGCTGATTGCGTTTTAGGGTTTATGTGATAATTATTCCCAGGTCACATTATGGGATGACTACTGCAAACTCTATTCCGTTCATTTCTAATCGGGGCTGAGGTGTTTTCCTACCCTACCTACATTACTGAACATTTGTCGACATTGAAGCTCAACTACCACATTACGGTTTTTTCCATGAGGCGGTCAAGGTCTTGTGGAGCTCGATTCTATGCCTTGACAATACGGCAGGATGGCATATTCTAGTTTAGAGTCACCCACAAGTTTACAGAGTTTGCAGTAAAACATAGAACAAATAAAACAAGCAACTCTCTGTTATAAGACAAGGGCACCATGCGATTTTGGTAGCACAGACAATTAGCTGAATTGGCAATTACAGTGGGGGAAATAATTATTCGGACACCATGAAATTGTTTATTTAAAAAATCTAGAGAACCAAAAATAAATCTATTGCTATAGTATTTATATATAAGTGTTATCAATTGATATATGTCAACACAACTAAAAATTATGTTGAATTAAATAAATTATATGTTAGTTCACATATCTGAGGTTCAAAAATTGATTTTTTATATTTTTTATTATTATTTTAAATTTTATATTATCCATGAACAGCTTTGGGGTCATTATTTTGTGCGACATCGTAGAAGGAGGTTGTAACCATGGCAAAAAGGAAGGTGCTTACAAATTCTGCAAAAGAGTTGAGTATTAGAAAATGGAAATTTAGGCAAATATCATAGACACTCAAAATACTGTTTACTACTATTGGCCCATTTATCAAAAGGTTTAAAAGTTCGGAAACCGTCGAAAACCAACTTAAATCTGGCAGCCCGTGGAAGATTTTCCCTAGAGCTTCAAGAAAAATGGCCAGAAAGAAAGAAAATACATTTATTTCTCCCCGTAGGAAGGTATTCATACAATAGTTCTGTTACAGTACATGTTCAGTACACTAGTGTAGAACAATAAGCAATGAATCTTACACGCTAGGTTAAGAATTGAATGTACATTTCTACTTCATAACCTACTGTTCGTACAAAAACATATATATATTTCTCCCCTTAGGAATTTTTCATCAAATAATTCGCTTAAAATACTTGTTGAGGAAACTAGATTAAAACATCAAAATGGGCCTTACAGATTAGGGAGCAAATTTATAGCACTATTCTACTTCACGACCTACATTCTGTACAACGCTCTATGATAGCAATAGGTTCACAGTTCACATCCAGGTA
>LQNS02278080.1:9641519-9653303 GCA_001587735.2 Parhyale hawaiensis
TTCTGCTGTAATTGATGGAGAGAAAAGTAACTACATAGACTAATGCAGTATCCATTATAAAATTAATAGCTTCTAGATTTTTACGCAATCATAAAAGTTTTACATCTCAGAAAATAAAAACAAACTATACTGGCAGTTGATCTGAAAAATTGTGTTATTACAAAATATATCGTTTCTAACATTGACAAAATAACTAAGTGCAACTGATAGGCCTACAAAGAGAATGAAATGGTTAGAAGGAGTTGAATCTCTGTTTCTGTTATACACCACATAGAGCAAGAGCATCCCACAAGATTATTACTCAAACAAATAAACCTGATGGAATACATAATATTAATATTACCTTATAATAAACGTGGGCCATTTGATAAAACGTACAGGAGTTAAAGGCCAGTTTAGGTAATAAAGTTATGCATTAAATGTATATGGCAAAGCGATTGTAGGCATGATAGCTATTAGTGGATATATCCATTAAACAGGCAGATACAGTTTGTGATGAATCAGAGTTCAAACAACTTGTTTCTATTTTTACATGTATTACTTGGTGGTGAAGCGACTTTTCGATGTATCAAATAACTTGGATACAATGTGTACTTTGCTGTTCGGTGAGTTCATGTATAGCATAATGTACATTCATTTGTCTATGCCAGTAACAGATTGGAACAACTCTCTGATATCTATCCCACCACCATCAGGATTTTCCTTATTTCCTTTCTAAGATTCCGTAATAACGAAGTACTCCCTGTCTGTTTCCCTCGATAAAAAACAGCGTTTTTACAGATGAAATGTTTATTGAGTTTGTGCATACAATGATTTTGGTTCTACTTAATATCGAGCTAGATTAGCGTGTCTCTAAAATCAAGTTCTGTATTATACAATAGCCCGGAATGTATAACAGAGAAGAATTTAAAGAAAACCTGCTTCTTCAGATTCTTTTACATAATGTAAACCCGTAAATATTATTTGGCCCATTTTAAATATTTTAAGTACAACTGAAATCACTAATTTCACATTGATATCGGATATTGTACGCTACCATACCGGGTCTGATGTATTCTTTTATCTGTTGTCTTTAAATCATTTTCCTTAAGAAAACGTAAACTAAACCTTCAGTAAATATGATCTTGAAAATACTAATGTCAGTTACTAAAGACCAAGTGTCCGAGATATTTTTCAAACCCCTCGCTCTAAAATACTTCTTAATTGGATAGAACTACGCTCACGTTCCAATTTTTTTATTAGTATTCCTATCATCTGAGACTGACCCTTTCTCAGCCCTGCTCTCCAACAGCAGACCAGTAACGCAGCCAGGGGGAACTTGGGGGGGGGGACGCATGCCCTCCCAGAGAAGTCTTTCGCCCCCGTCACCCCTGCACTGGAAAAGAGGCCTTGAAAAAATTTGCATAGCTTGGGGCCTAGTTTTTTTTTACGCTCCCCTCCCCATGATTTTGCTAGCACCCCTAGCCCCCCCCCCCCTTGAAAATTTTCCTTGTTACGTTACTGCAGCAGACATCTTCATAACAATGTTGATGACCAAATGAAAACAAGGGTTATTGCCTACTTGCACACTAACCATCACTTTCGTACTAATTATGTCTCCTCGCCGCAGGTTAACTCTGCGTAAACAACAACAAGGTTCAACCCACAATGCGTCCGTCCCATCTGGCAACAAGCCTGCTGTTGGCCGCTGTTGGTTGTTCAGCGTCCTCAGCCACGTGGCAACTGATAAGAGTCCTCAAGTCCGAGGTAGACTTCAGCGAGGCGTCCTTCTTAGGATCAAGATTTCTGCTGGGTTTCCTGCGTTGTACACAAACAAGTGAATGTCTCTCAGGGTGCTTTGACCAAGATGCCAACCATTTCGTTGTGACACCTTGGACGAACTTCACTGAAGCTCCTGAAGGTTCAGTAGACAGTTGCTTGTGCTTCTACAGCAATGATGTGACACCCGAGGCTTCTGGAAGTGCTGGCACCGTAGCTACCACTGCTACGGTCCAGGCGACGCCCACTACTCCTTCTGCCACGGCTGTCGCTAATCCAGCAACTACGGTGCCATCTGGAGGAGGAGGAGGAGGTGGAGGGAGTGGAGAAGATTAAGCTGCTCAATTATTGTCGCAACTTCTTCATCTCACTAAAGTCGAGTACACACGCTAGCTAAAAGCTGAGAAAACTCTCGTAAATGTCCAAAATATTCTGCCCAAAATCTCGCCTCGGTTATCACACGGATGAAAGTCTCTTCAGTGGCCTAGATATTCTGGACAAGCATTGATTGTGACCTGTCAAACGACGGAACTGAATTTCCCCATCTTCTCAAAAGTTAGTTATTTAGTTTCATATATTACAACTGTAAATCTCCTGTCTGTGTATGACAATGGTGACTCAAAAGAAATTGAACAATGAGTTAGTGATGAGGCAAATATCCGCATCCGCGGACATCCGCCCCTCTTTCGAACAATCGCATCCGCGGAAGTCAGACCTGTAAAATCCACTAAAAGGTCGGCATCAGCGGATGTCCAGAAAGAGGCATCCGACCCATCTCTACTGAGTGTTCAGCATAACAGCAGGTCAAAAACTAGAGCACTCTGAGAGCGCATACCTCCACCAAGCGAGGCAACGGTAGCAAAAAATTCAAATTGGCTCTGAAACCATAATTTTCTTTGCATATACTCCAAAATCTAATCATTTGTGCCTTTTGATAGTAATAACAGCTTGTGCAATTTTCTTGAAGATCCGTTAATAGCTTTTTGAGTTATACTGCTAACAAACGTCATGACAAACATGAGTCAAACATACAAACGAACAAACCGATCTGCACCAAAATTCATTCATTTATGTCTTTCAACATTACTAACAACCCCTATTAATTTCATAGAGATCCATTCTTATTTTTTGAGTTATGACGCTAACAAAAATAAAATTTAAAACAGTGACAAATGAATGAATGAACAATCAGATCATTACCAAAACTTCATCATTTACTTTTTGTTATATACCTAATAACTCATGTTAAAATAATTTTATTAAAATCCATCCGCAACTTTTGGAGTTGTGGCATTGTGGAAAAATGAGGCAGACAAGCAAACAAACTGATGAACATATCTTCACCAAAAGTTAATCATCTGTTTCTCCTAACATACCAAACAATCCCTGTAAAAATTCGTGCAAATCGGTTCACAACTTTTTGAGTCATTTCGGTGACAGACAGACAAATACGACGAAAACACAACCTCCTTGGGGGAGGTAATAATGGGGAGCCGTGAACAGAGGAAGATCAACCAAGGAGACAGCAAGTCGAGAAAAAAGAGAAAGAGCGGATGGAAGGTCTTAAGTAGGGGTAGGAAAAGAAGGAAACACGCAAAGTAAGCCCCGAAAGAAATTCGAAAGTCGCCTTATTCAATAAATGAATTTTAATATGGGAAATACATGAACCCTTCTAGCTCTGACTCGTAGAATGTTTTATGGTTTACCACAGTAAGCTTTCGCTCAATGAAAGGTAATTATGGCTGAGCCTTAAGGTTAACTAAGAATATATCTAATATATTCTCTAAAAATTCACTGTTTATCACAGTTTGCTAGTAAAGGATCCATTCGAGTTTTCTAATATCTTTTTAAGCTTCCAATGCCGAGTTTAATTTTGTTTTGCGTTTCAAACAAAAGTATTTCTGCAAGAAACGAAAATTTGATCGGATGCTACAGACCTAAGTGCAAGACCACAGTAGATTCAAATTATACTCGTACTAACAATAACAGTGTCTCTGATGACCATATGAATTAAATATTGAACACTGTGTTTGATGTTTGGAGCCTGCTTTGTCATCAACAACCTAAGAGGAATACTACGAGATATTTTGAAAAAATTCATCGACGATATATACAGGATGTTGGAATATTCAGTGCAGATATGTTAACCACAAGTAAAGTCATCATAGCCGTACCTCCTTGTGTGAATGTTTTTGTAAAATTCAGTTTTTTAAGAAAGTTACAGCGTTTTCAAGTTTTATTCCATAAAATTATTTACGCTGTAAAAATTCAATTTTTCAGCAGATTTTTATGAAAATTTATAGCAAAGTATATCTTTCAATGCTCTATGAGCACATGTAGTCAAAATTTGAAAAAAGTGTAAAATAACCGAGAAAATGACGTTCAACTTCAAAATAGTCGACACAAATTAATATTACAGTCACACTCATGAAAAACGAGAAACCTACGATGAAAGCTAATTTCAAGTCCTTTCGGATGATGTAATGCATAGCAAAAAGCAATAAGACTAAGTACAATAGTCAGAAGGAAAACTTATTTAAGTTTAGCTGTATGTATTAACGCGCAGCCGCATGTCGCCTTGTCACTGCACCAGATAGGCATGGTAAGACGAATGTCAGTGCTGCGGTAAGTGGGTTTTACTACGTTTGAGGAGAATTTTTGGATAAGACACAAGTTGTGCTATTTAGAGTTACTAAGCATGGCGAAATTTACATACATTATGTTTGTAGATCGAAATCAAATTATTAAAAAACCACAGCTTAAATCTTGTCTTGGTGCGTATTCCCTTATTTAGTAACTTGATTGAGTAATCGCAGCTTTAAAACCCTAATAGGGTTCATTGCATTTGCAACCGTATCGCCAATATTCAAAAGAAATTAGTGTTTGTAAGTAAATCAGTTTTCCTCCTGGTAAATGCACTTAGTCTAATAATTTTTTGCTATCCATTGCATCAGCTGCAAGATCTTGAAATAGGGTTGCATCGTAGGTTTCTCATTTTTACAAGTGTGACTATTAATTTGTGTGAACTATTTTGAATTTGAACGTTATTTTCCCAGCTATTTTACACTTTTATCAAATTTTGACAAAATGTGCTAATAGAGCATTGTCAAATTTACTTTGCTACCAATTTTCATCAAAATCGGATGAAAATTGAATTTATACAGGGAAAATTTATTTTTTAGATTAAAAATTGAAAACGCTGTAGCTTTATTAGCAAACTGAATTTTGCCAAAAAATTACACCACAGGGTACGGCTATGATGACTTTATTTGTGGTTAAAATATTTGCACTGAATTTTCCTTACATCCTGTATAGGTATATATGTATATTATAAGAACAAAAATAAACATATTGGAAAGTTTGTACCATGTTTCCTTTATGCACTTTAAGCACTCTTTACAGGATAATTTACTTGATTTATGCAAAGACTTATTTATAATGTGGTACAATGTAATTGAATTTCATATAGAAATTTCCCACTGAGAGGTACGTAACTTATTACCGTAACAAAGCTGTAACCACTTGAGCAACAGATATTAAACAGTACAAGGCAGCCATATCAATTTTCAGAAGGAAGCAATTCTGGTAATAACTTGTATAAATCGAGACATGGTACTGTACAAATGTTAACACAAGCTGTTCTAATTTGACTTGAATCACATAGGAGGGCCGTTTGAACAGGTTTAGGTATCACTATGTAAGAAGCGTTGATGCATGCTGCATGGCCAAACCTATGATTTTTTGAAAGTACAACCCTTGAAAGTACTCCTGCCTAATTTTGAGATTCTGAAAAGGATGAAAATCAAGTTTAAAAATAAATCATAAAAAATCCCTTATCCTTTCAGTTTTTCTCATGCTTAAAACTTTTCATATATCCCTTGTAATAACCAATTTCAACGTTTCTGCCCGGGTTGGTCAAAAGTACAGCTACCGTACCTGACGCGTACGAGAAAATGGCTAATACCGGTACTGCATATTAATTCGTTGGTCAAGCTGATTCGTCGTACAACAGTAACGAATGTGCAGCTTCGAACAAGGCTAAAAAAAAAAACAACCCAGGTCCTTTATCTTGAAACACTGGACCATTAGACATTCCTGTGATTATCATAGTTTCGCACAGCTTGTAACTCTTGTCTAGACAATATAGCATTTCAGGGTTCAAGTTATGATAACCAATAAAATATTACTATTATTATATTCAATAATGGAAATCAATGTTAGCACTGACATAAAAACTGCGTCTACAAAGTCCCTGTTAAACGAGATTACTCTTTGGTTGGCCCAGTACTCTTCGTTTCGTAATGAATGACGGGGCAAGACATGAGCGCCGCGCCTCTGATTAAGCCAGTATCTTCCTGTGGTCAGTGGATAATGACACGACATGGAAGAAATTACATTTCAAGTTGATAACATATAAAAAATACTTTAAATTCTAGGAGTCCACACTGTTAAATGAAATATTTCGATTAACGTAAATAATTCGGAGTTATGCAGAGCACATTAATCGAACTTATGAATGTTTGCTACATGTAAATGAGCTGTGAAGTACTTCAAAGTATTTAGAACAACAATAGTTATTTCAAATAATCCACTTCACTTACTCGTATAAAGTTTCATCAATATGGCCCCACTAGGAATGACAGGCATCATATTTTAGTTGTGGTGGTTTCATCACATTGAATGGTACTGTAAGGGTACCGTACCGCTATATACCTAAATTTTGAAAATGTAGGGTTAACACTAGCTAACCTAAGCCAGCGTTTGCGGCGATATTAGGTAGAAAGCTTAAGTATTATTTACGTGTACTTTCAACCAGCACTTAGCAATTGATATAAATGAGTTGGCACTTAGTGCTAGTTCACACGCATGACTTGTATGTGCGTAAGTGGGTGTATTTGAGGCTTTGAAGGCCTAACTTGCACTTGTGATCATCGGAACTCACAAGATCGGCTGACCAAAGAAGCGAAAAGTTCGCTTGAAATTGGTTTAAATTTCTTCTGTAAAACAAAAGCGAAAATGGTATTATATTCCTTCATGACCTCTACTAACGATAGTTCGATTACTTACCTTACATATACAAATACGCAGCTTTCATAAATGCTTTGAAAATTTTTATGAATAAAACTTATTTTCTTGCGGTAATGTCATTATTTTTCTTCAAAGACGGTGGTGCCCTCAAGCAAACACCATATTATTAATAACCAGCAGCATTACTTGCTTTTCTTTAGACAAGCTGAAAAAGCCACGGCTAATCTAACGTCAGGCAACAATATATGTGTCGTCCTACTTAAATCAGGCGTCTCTCTTTGGGCGGGACAGTCACCATGAGCTCATCAAAGGGCTCTCAGCCACTCAGTGCATGCGATTCGCTCCCCACTGCCATATAGTAAGAGAGTTGTGTGATTACCTTCGCCAAGGAGGTCATGTTTGTTTTTATGTCTGTCCCCAAGATAGCTGAAAAAGTTACGGAAGCATTTTGGCGAAATTTGTAGAGTTTGTTTGGCATATTAGGAGGAACAGATGATTAACTTTTGGTGAAGATCTATACATCTTCTTGTTTGTTTGTTTGTTTGTTTGTTTGTTTGTTTGTTTGTTTGTTTGTTTGTTTGTGTACTTCTTTGTTTGTTTGTCTTTCCGCCTCCATAAGTCAAAAAGTTATGGACAGATCTTTATGAAATTTACATGAGTAGTTAATTGTAGCACGAAGAGTAAATGATCAAATTTTTGTGGTGATCTGTTTGTTCGTCAGTTATTTGGCACGGTTTTTAATTTCATGGCTGCTAGCACAATAACTGAAACAATTGTGAATGGATCTTTATGAAATTTATAGGAGTCGTTAGTAATGTTAAAAGACATAAATGATTAAATTTTGGTGATGATCGGTTGGTCCGTTTGTAAGTTTGACTATGCTTGTCAAAAAGATTCTGAGCAGCAAAACTCAGAAAAGGATGAACAGATCTTCAAAAAAAAGTTACTACTGAATCTTGTAACACTGCTTAAGGGCACAAATTATTAGATTTTGTTGTTGATACAAAGAAAATCATGGGCTTATAAGCAGTTTGAATTTTTCGCAACGTTTGCTTTGCTTGGCAGAGGTATGCGCTCTCAGAGTGCTCTAGTTTGTATTCTGTTAACCTGATCTTACTTCAGTCATGAACAACAGCTTGGCAGTAACCAAACCAAAAGTGCAGACAGTTTCTGAATTTTTTTAAACTTTATCTCTAATTCAATTAGCATGAATGGTAGGAAACATCATCTACGAGAAGATAAGATAAAATCTGAGCAAAAATTACATTCAGTTGGAAAAATAAGGATTCCCACTCTGTCATCTTCGACAACCTAGTCTAATTAAGGCCTATTGATCTCCACCAAAATACAATATAGTTACAAAATCTGCAACCTGGCCTATTTTTCGTTTATCTTATTCGTTAAGAGCGTGATACGAAAGATAAAAATACATAAACAAATAAACACGCTAATGGTGTTTACTATCTTTTTTGATAATTAATTCAGTTCACATGAGTTAATAATGACTCCGTAAACTCATTTGATACTATTACGTAGAATTCTTAAACAAAGAAAATTGCGATAAACACTGTCCTTTGTTTGTACATTTATTTGCTTATATATATACATAATTTGCATATTATCTATTTGTATGTTTCGTGTCATGTTTTCAATTAAATAAGTGCAGGCAAAAATAGGCCAGATTGAAGATTTTCGTGATCCTCTCTCGTTCTGATGGTATCCAGCAGGCAATAGATAGACCAGCGAACAGAACATAGTGCAATTGGTTATGCTCATCGTTATTAAAATTTAATGCACTTCTTCCTCTGCAAACGTAAAAACCCCAACAACGAAAATATTTACAGCTTCTCTTAGCGCTCTGATTGAGTCTGATATGTATTACTTCTTTCCTACATCGAAACAATATTTTCTCTCATTTCAGGATATAAAAGCTGAGTAAATGGTCAATGAAACACAGCGGAAATGATTTTACACGATGTAGTAGACGCAGCAGTTATTTATTCTTGCTTACTTTCTGCTCTTGATGAAGCAGTTTTTACTCGGGACAAGAATTTTGGACAGCACGGGCACTCAAGTAACAGAATAAAAGATGAGCGTGTTTCCGATACTAGTAATAGTTCATACTGCACGTGATCCATTGGGTTACTAAAAATCTATCTTAGGTATTCTATTTCTTCTGATTGATTCGTGATCTTGGTGTGGGTTATGTCAGAATTTTTAAGCGCCAAAATAGAGAGAGACGAGTATTTTTTTTAAATAGATTAGATTAGATAGGCGGCAGAAGACGAACCAAAGGGCCCATTCCCAAAGAGACACCGGGACTTACACCCCGGCCCTCTATGAGCTATTGCCATTATGTTGGTAGGATGTAGAGGAGGAGAGGAGAGGAGGAGAGGAGAAAAAATGGAAGACGAAAGAGAATAAAGAAAGGAGAAATAAAAAAGAAGGAGGAGAAGAATCTACGCCAATGTGATGGTCATTAATGCCCGCAAGCATGATCGATGGCCTCTGATATGCGGAGCTTAAATATATAGATGGAGCGGAAGTGAGAAGAAGTCAGCTTAAAATGGCCTGGGAAGTTTTGGCCGTTAAGTGCTTGCGACTCGTGGATAAGGAGTTCTTAGCAGTGGAGGATGTCTCTCCCAATAAAACTACATCCGAGGCCAAAATGCATATTGATCTTCAAGTTAACTTTAAAAACTGTAGTTTACTGTTGTACTTCATAATAGCCACGCGACTAAAAGATCCGAATTTCGATTTCTCAGTGCACTCAACGTATATTGCAATCGGCATCTAAATTACGACACCCCTTAAGTGTCCGTCTCGACCTGATTCCTGAACGATTATGGTTTGCTAGCAGGTTCCGCAAGCTTGCTTGGGCTTGAATGAGTGGCTGATGTGATGGTGCAGGCCACTCCGTGTCTCTTATACCTAAGGTGGCTACGAGAATGAGCTCGTCAGGAAGCTGCCTCAGAAAGCTGTTGTTAAAACGCCACCAAGCTCAGGTACATCCCCCATTGATATCCTTATTGATGTCGTCTCATTAAATCTTCAATGCTAGAATTTCCTCATCTTATAGCGGAGATTTTGTACACAGTGACATACATGCAAAGAAGCGCACAAAACACGCAAACTATGTAATCAGAGTTTTATAAGTATACTAGACTTTCCGTTATCTATTGGGGTCACTATAACATATCGTATTATGAATTTTCTTGTTTGTTATCTCAAAATACAAGGAGGCGAATATTTTTTCCGGAATAACATTACAGAAGAGCCGTATCTATAATATAGTGGTCCCAGAGCTATAATAATGATGAATTGAAATAACTAACTGAAGCATATCCGTGTATATAATCCCTGTGTATAATAAAAAAAAAACACTGCCAATGACCCTTTGGGGGGTCATTGGCATATTGCTTATAAAAAGAAAATTCAACACCCTGCCTGTTAACAGAATGAATAGACATATGATGTAGCCCAGTTGTATTTACCGTATCACCTTTACATTGGACATACACGTTTATGCAGCCGAACTCAGGTACATCCCCGGCATCATTATTGTTACCCACGGTAGCAGCATGCTTACGCTCTGAGTTCACACCCCTTGCATTGCAGGTTCAAGACCAACCCAGGCATGCGAGCTCTTTGCTGATCTAGGTGTGCTGACTCGACAGTGATAGGTTATGAAGATCGGCCGCGAGACACTTACCTTCCTCAGAGATGAAGAGAGCAAGGGGCGCGGGTCCTTGAACCTTTCATCAAAATGGTGTCATGGTTCTTGATGACCCGTGGTCTGCCGAGGCCGCACTTACTCGTCTGGAGCCAGTTGGTCTCTATGTCCAGCAAAAATCAGCGCATGTATGTTTCCTAGTTGAGGGTGTGGTCAAGTTGACCTTACCTTTACCTTCACCATCTTCAGCCTCGAATTTCTGCCTATCTCGCTTAATGATAAGTGCAAAGTGAATACTGAACAAGAAACATTGCGATAGGTTCTTCATTCACTCTCTTCTAAATTGTTATCATCTCTATTGTATTGCAAATCCAAGATCACACGAGTTGCTACTATTTAACCTGTAATATTTCCTTGAACTTTAAGCTCATCGACAAAACGATGAACATGAAAATAACACATAAGTCAAATCGGAGGCTCACTAGAAAGCTCCTCATCGAGATACAGAAGGTAATTACTTGCCAGTGTTATGTTTTCATATTATTGCTCAACTATAAGAAAGAAGCTGAGGGGTATATATATGTATGGTGAGACCGCAGTAAAAATTTCACAAGAAATATATATACTCTATTTAAAGTCCATGCAAAGTAACAGGAATTTTAACGCATTCTTTTTAAATATTAGCCCTTATGTAGCATCTCTTGAAAGCGCTCTGCTGCATCAGTTAATAACTGATTATTTGCATTGAATTTGCAGGGCACAACTAAAATGACTGACAAGAGTCAAAACCTTCCATTAAAAATGAAGCCACTCTGTCGCTGTAGTCAGCTTCTGCTTGCGTACAAAGACTTAGCAGGGCATCATTTGAGTTATTTAACTAAGGTTCGAAAACCATTTAGTTAAAAAAACGCTGCTCGTTTCGTAAATGACTTTGTTCTGGCTATTAAAAAATGAAAGGGTGCCACTTAGGTCTAATGTTCTTGAAACTTCCAACAGCAGCTGGGATCTGTTTCTTTCTCAATCGCTGCAAGTACCCAACAAATCAGTGAAATTGTAAATGATCGACCTTGACTTGATTCTGGGCTATTGGTACTGGAACGTCTATGCTACGTACGAAATTCCAGAAGCAATTCTTCGTGTTCTACTCAACTTATCCATCGACTGTTACTGAACGGTACTTTGCAACTCTGAAATAACAAGACATGCGGCCTTTGTGGACTCGGCGATTTGTATTTTGTCTAACCACACGTCAAAATATAATATATTTTATACACACTTAGTAATCTAGACAAATTACAGATTTGGAGCCTCAATTCGTGGCTTTT
>LQNS02278080.1:9700545-9722446 GCA_001587735.2 Parhyale hawaiensis
ACGGTGTGGGTTACGTTAAAAGAACTACCTCAAATTAAATAAGGTGAGTGAAAACATTCTCTAACCGTGTGTGTCACGCTCTTCTCTAACAGATAGAAGGAAATTAGAGTGTCCCGATGTACTCTTGGATACGACCCGGGAAGGGATCAAAGAAAGAAATAGTCAAGTTCATATTTCAGCTTCTATGCGGCTCGCAGGTCTAGGGTAGGCGCTTCAGCGCCAGACTTCGGACATTTTCAACCTCGGTATGCGTGATACTGGTCCGAGGGTATCATAATTGAAAGAACAATTCTTGTGTTTGTAGAATTTCCACAAGTTTATTCAGTATTAGATAGGGGAACATTCGGATGATACGGGACTGAGATATCACTGAAGAACATTGTTTCTATTCTGTGGAATTTCTAAGGGGTTCCAGCTGCACCCACAGCAGCGTAATCAGAAGGGTAGGAAGTCACGTTCCCATTTTTCGTTAGACTGAATTCGTCAGGATTAAGTGACTGGCGTTATTTATGTGGTAGGTTAGGTTAGAGGAGCTGTGTTAGGTTAGGTGCGTTATAGTAGTGTATTGCTTAGATAGCTACATCTTATAAAGTCGGAGCATTAACTAATCGGTCAATTCCCACCGGTTACGTTAGCTTATACGACTTAATTAGGCTTGGATAGACAGACATTGTGGAGTTGGAACGAGCGACGGACGTTTACTCAGACGGGATGGGCTACGATAAAAGAGCTGCATTAGGTTAAACTGAGGTAAATTGCAATAGTGTAGCGTGAGTTGCTTCTTTTTGCAAAGTATAGTCTTTATTCAGCCGTGGAATTACACGGGTCCCGCTAGTTAAAAATTAATCTGCAAACCTCTTTGTCAGATAATAAACTGCCTCGAAAAACAACAAAGGAAACAAAGGGATTTACTTCTCTGTGACCCGTCAGTAAATCGATGCTCAGCACATAGTGAGTCCAGTTTGCTATTGTAGAACATGTCTGCCATTGAGGCTTTGTAAAGTCACTATTGTTTACTGTGCATGATACCATATCGCATACCACTCGCTTGCAGTCGACGGTGCAGGAGGGTGTTGTAGTTGCCCCCGCCGCCGCTTCTTGATAAGATGGTAAGCGTGTTTTCAATTTTTAAAATTTGTACAGTACACTAAGTGATGACCTACACTGTTTGTTCAGAATATTGAGTTAAAGCAAAAACTTTGCTGTATTGACAACAGTATGGATATTTACTCATATATCCGCGCCCATCGGGACTCTGTGTCTCTTCGTTCCTTATCATGGAGGTTATTCCAGTTGCAGGCTGTGTGATTCCGGGAGGAATGAATTTACTTTAAAATGCACTTTGACTCTGCGTCTTTTGGGAGTTAGTCAGAATACTCTTGAAAAATGTCTTCTATACGGCACTACTTATGGAGTGCCGTTGTATTTTATAGCTTTTAGTATTACTTTTTATATGTATAAAATACTTTTAGTTTGGTGAAACACAATCGTCTCATGCACCGTTTGGCGACATTTTTTACGTACGTGACACATCAACCCATCTAATTTAAGCACTGCAGTTATAGGTTAAATAGTCTGTGTCTTATTTTCAGGTTGTATAAAAGATGAAGTCCCACAGCTGTGTAGTGTGGAAACCTTTGCACTCACTCACTTCCAATTTCTGTATCAAATTTTGTGTTTCAGAGACAAAATGCGAATACTGCAGAGGGTTTATTGAAATGAAACTTAAACATTGTTACAAACTAATAGAAACATTCAACTATTTTAATGGCTTCAACGACGTACCTACAACGTGACTTTTCGAAAGAGACGTTAATGATGGCCTGCCAAACAACGGTCAAAAACTCAAGTACATATAAGGCACGAAGAGCAACCTTAAGTTAGCAGTTCTTTCCGTATTTCATAGTGAGCATTTGGAATAGACTGCCTTCCAGCGTTGCGTTAGTCAAGGTGGCACTTCTCACAGGCTCCAGAAAGTTGCATCACTAAAGCAGCCCGATTTCCTTTCAAACGAGATCAAGGGATTCAAAATAGAAATGTATTGAAATAGAATTCCTCAACTTTTCAGTGAAACTCGGTGAAATTATCGCTGATATCTTTGCCTTCAAAAACCTTGTTTCGCTCGTTTTACATCCGTTTAGTAAAAAAAAAGTTCATGTGGATGTACATAGCAATTTTCCACTAAAGACACTATACCCATTCGAGATTGTAGCTTAAGACAACCTTGTTTCAAAAACAGGTTGGAATATAATAACCCCACCTTAGTGCCGGGTTTTTGTGTAGTTTGTGACTATATATATGCCCTGTCACACCCTTCTATGATAGTACCGTTTCTCAACTAATAAAATTCAGCATTATAGAAATATATAAGTTAAAGGATAAATTCAAGGAAGAGACGCTTTCAAAGGCTTGATGTAGCACTGATGACCGTCGAGCCAGATGTATATAATCGTCCCAGCCAACAATTCGACGTTGAGTCTACATAGATAGCAGGTCGTGAGTCCACTGATCAAAGTGCTATGCACGTTGATATGTGGGCCTCAGATAACGTTGTTAGCACGTTGTGACCAGTACATTGTGGGACAATGTACTGACAACGCGGTGACAACCTCCATACCTACCTGACATTGTCAATTCAGCCTATATCTTCATTCTAAATTATGTTTGATAGTTCACAGACATAAATATCGTAAAATACAAATATTTTTCATTGCTCTTTCTGTAAAGCCACAAACAATTTATAACTGACAGGATGTTTTGCTCCAACGTACTCAGCACGTTTCTAGCACGTTATGACTATCACGTCGTGACAACGTACTAACGACGTTGTAACAACCTCCATACCTGACGTGGTTATTGGATAGGACCATGACGTTGTCTTTGGAAGTGCTAACGACGCTGATAACTCATGCAACAGCAACACAATCTTATTTCAATGAGCTCACAGCATTATTTATTGTTTGTACGTAGTGTGCTTGCCGAGGTTACTGCAATTATGTCAGCTTTGTGCTAGCATTTATTCACTAATTGATTAAAAATTCAATACATAAAGTGCATTGAGAATAACGTAGAAATCAAGAAAATGACAAAAAATAGAACCCTGAGTTCGACAGTTGTATCAGTGGAATTAGGTGCCCTCGGAACCCCCCTTATTCGTCTAAGCACACACATCTACTCGAGACGGCCAGTCTATGAGAAAATAATTACCCTAAACCCACCAGGTTCGTGTTAGAGCAAAAGTTATGTGAGATTTATATTGCAGTTCTTGATAAAATTAAAAAAGAAATGAATAAAATAGGTATAAAGAACATTATACAGTTACTATAGTTTTTCAAATGCAAAAACAGTAATTTACTTCGATACTACATCTTTCAGAGAAATTTTTAACAGTATAAGGTGTATCACGAAAATTTTGTTGAATCAACAGTTATTGAATCAGTCGGGTATGCGCCAAGACAGCTACTTCACCAAGGTATTGATTACAACATCAATTAGAATACGTGAATAGCCCATTTATTACGATCCCCCCTCATGAACTTAGCGTACCGTCACTCTTTCGAAACAACCATGTTTAAAAAATCAGCGAAAGTTTAGCGTGGTCATCATGATCTTGTTACCAGTAATTACGATCAAGAAAATGGCCCCAAGACCAAGAAAATGGCCCTAGAAGTCTTTGTCACTTAATCCTCTGCGGAGGAGATCCAAGCAGTTTATGCGTCTGCGGCACACCTGACGCTTGCTGAAGTCGCTTGGTATATAATACTCCTCGGTGAAGTATTTTTTAGCTTTGGCACAGGTGAGTTTACTCTACATAACGGCACGTTTATTCAACTCTGGCTTCTTCAGTAACATTTGGTATATGTTTACTTAACCTAATTAATAACAAGTGATGGCTTCAGCTTGTTTCATCTGCATGCATATTCACCGGCAGTGGTCGCTGAGCCCCAAGGCCACATGGTTTAGCTTTTACACTGGTCACAATATTAAAACAGTTTATTCGGTTGGAATGCTTGGTTCCATTGCCATTAAACATTCTGCTGTGCGTATTTTCTTTCTGAAACACAAAGTTAGACACAGATGTATATGATGAGCGATGTGTACGAGGCTCTCCTCTCTACACAGCTGTGAGTCAAGCAAGTTGACACTTTTCATAGCTCCCATGAAATTACAACCCGACCGCAACGTAAATTCCTTTCTAAAGAGATCAAATTGTTTGTTAAACTTATTTGTTAGTGCCTTTAAATGTCGTACTTTTAATGAATGTAATGAATACAATAAACATTATTATTATTATAGTTGTAGAATCGGTCGAAAAAGTGTTAAGACAGCTACTTCACAAAGGTATCGATTTCGCTATCAATTCGAATATGTGACTTGCCCATTTCTTCCGATCCTCATCACAAACAACCATTGCATCTCTTGATTGTGACAAAATCAGCAAGTATTTCATACTCTAAAGTGATACTTCTTATCAAAACGCCAGACAAACGGAACTCCAAAAAGCTTTTATTGTTTAATTATCAGGGGCGAGGTTAAGCAACTGTGGCGTTCCCTGAGTGTACTAAAGGCGCTTCGCAACACTCCTAAGTTGAGTATTTCCTCTAATCTGAGTCAATTTACTCAATATAACAGTTCGTTTATTTGTATGTTGAACCTAATTCATAACAAAAGATGGCTTCAGCCCGTTTCATTTCTATCCAGACTCACCAGACGCGGTCGCTGATCCACATGACCATCAGGCGGTCCTTGGCCATCCGGTTAGCGCTTGGGACCGCAATGGTTGCCGGCCTCTTTTCATCTCCAGCGCTGTGTGGAGAGTGGAAACTAACAAAGGTCCTGAAGTCAGACGTCGATTATGCAATGGAACCAAAAAGTAACGACCCTCATGTTCTCGTAAACCTCTTACGCTGCTCACTCACCAACGGTTGCATCTTCACGTGCTTCGACCCTGGCGTGGGCATTGGCTTCTCTCCGGACGTT
The DNA here is from genome assembly GCA_001587735.2 of Parhyale hawaiensis. Classification (NCBI taxonomy): domain Eukaryota; kingdom Metazoa; phylum Arthropoda; class Malacostraca; order Amphipoda; family Hyalidae; genus Parhyale; species Parhyale hawaiensis. Next base: position 9,705,526 of record LQNS02278080.1, read on the forward strand.
TCGAACTTGTCTGCCGCCCCTGAAGGAACCCCCGACACTTATGTTTATGCGTGTTTTCTTGATCTAGGCGTCACCGACACCTTGCCTTTTGTCCTCACACCTACTACCACTACGCCTACTACAACCACGACAGAACCTACTACAACTACGACTGAACCTACCCCAACTACGACTACTACTGAACCTACTACTACGTCAACCTCGACTACCGTCATCACAACTACGACAAGTACTACTACCACCACTACAACAAAGCCACAATCATCAGGAGACGGAAGTAACAGCTCGTAAGCTGACGTTGAGAATGAAACCCAGAAGCCGACTAAGGGCGTATTCGATTGGAACATAAACTCAAGTTGCTCAGCATAAATCGAGCGGAAAGTCAATTCAGACTTTTGCGATAGTGTGCCCACACTTTTAAGAGCCCAAATTAGTTTAGTGTGATTAAGTTAGGTTAGGTCCTTTATGCGAGGTTAGATAGTTCAGAATTTAAAATATTAATCCAGGCTAGGTGAGCGAGGTTTGATTTCCCTATGATCGCACTTATAAAAAACCTCAAAAATAGGTAAGTTCAGCACAGTTTACTTTATTTGTTTATACATAACTTACATCACAACAACTAAGTACAGGTAATATATATATATATACCGGGTGTTGCAAAAAACTCTGCCAAACTTTAACAGGTGATAGGGACCCTCAAAAACAGAACTTTTTCACGAACACCTAAAATTCTAAAACTTGTTCGTTTGCGAGATATTGACATGTGTAATTTGTAGCAAAACCTTACCTAAAACTGCAACTAAATGAAGGCCTACCTACATACAACTCCAGTTGCAAATAAACAGTAGAGTGGAAACAGAAAGAATATTGTGTAAAGAAATGTAATACATTAATTTTACAACCAATTACATTAACTGTTCAAAATGTCCGCCATTTACTTCAGTGCAGGCGTGACACCTTCTCTGAAAGGACTGTTGAACACGAGATAACATTTGTCGATCTTCAGCGATGTTGCCTGCTGCGACCGCGATCCTGGCAACAAGATCAANTTTCCCCTATCTAATACTGAAGAAAAAGACTCCACGGTACCAAACTTTTTTTCGCCTTTTTGAAATCTGAATTTTCCCCTATCTTATTAGTTCTATTTTTCCCCTATCTAATACTGAGGAAAAAGATTGCAAAGTACCCAACTTTTTTTTCGCCTTAGAAAAAGATTGCAAGGTACCAACTTTTTTTTTTGCCTTTTGAAATCTGAATTTTTTCCTATCTTTTTCCCATAGAGCGTGACAGGAAAGATAAAAATATAGTTATGAATAAATAAATACATAAATAAAAACACGACGTGAATTATTATATAGTACTGATGCATATCTTACACCGCAACAACTAAGTACAGATAATATATATATACCGGGTGTCGCAAAAAACTCTGCCAAACTTTAACAGGTGATAGGGACCCTCAAAAACTAAACTTTTTAACGAATATCAAAAAATACCAAATCTTGTTCGTTCCGAGATATTGTTATGTGTAATTTGTAACAAAACCTTACCTAAAACTGCAACTAAATGAAGGCCTACCTACATACAACTCCAGCTGCAAATAAACAGTAGAGTGGAAACTGAATGAATATTGTGCAAAGAAATGTAATACATTAATTTTACAACCAATTACGTTAACTGTTCAAATTGTCCACCATTTACTTCAGTGCAGGCGTGACACCTCTGAAAGGACTGTTGAACACGAGATAACATTTGTCGATCTTCAGCAATGTTGCTTGCTGCTACCGCGATCCTGGCAACAAGATCAAATTGTGACTGCAGAGGAGTGCCGTACACCAAAGTTTTCATGTGGCCCCAGAAAAAGAAATCCAGTGGATTGAGGTCGGGAGATCTAGCAGGCCATATTACTGGACCATTTCGCCGGTCCGGTAAGGCAATTTGTTAAACACAGTGTTTCCATAACGTAGCAACTGCTGTATTGCCAGATTGAAAGGTAAAACTAGGATTAACGTAAAGACTTATTTACTATATGTAAGATAACCCTAAACGTTACACATGTCAATATCTCGGAAACGAACAAGTTTTGGAATTTTTTGTATTCGAAAAGATGGATTGTTTTGAGTGTCCCTATCACCTGTGAATGTTTGGCAGAGTTTTTTTGCAACACCCGGTATACTGTATATAAGCTAGGTGATAGGGCTAACTTCCTATACCCAGTAGAATATCTTAGCAGCGCATAAGTAAAGGATAATAAACTTGTGTAGACTTCACTGATGAGAATTATGGACAGATTAAGTTGAGGCAAATTGAGTAACTCCTCATTTAAATTTCAAGATTTTAAGAAACCAGCACGGACACCAAAGACAAGATTACTATTAAGAAAAGTAATTTTGTAATTGTTAATAACTGCAACTGTGCGACGTCGATGAAGTCGGAAATGTTAGAGGGAAGCATGTATCGATGATGGTACCTAGCTTCTGTGCTATGAAGTGAAAGTACATATCCTATATTCGTTTGTGTATACTCTCCATTTCCATATAATAATGCACGATCTCTCTTATTTCTCTATAAATTGCTTAATATCCATGGATAATTGTGTTTTTGTGTGCCGTCATTGCTCTAACATTTGAATAGCAAAGCCAAAATAAATATATACTTATTCAGCTGTTTACATCCTAGGTAAGGATTCTATATTGAGCATCCAGAAATGAGGGATGCAGTTGCTTGATTCCCCGTTATCAGCTGTCAGCAAGATTTCTGCTCTATGGAAAAATAAAATATGACAGTATAAGTGATGAAAAATTACTCCTTAATGTAACTTACTTGCCCTTCCATAGTACGTGCTATCTTCGTAGAAAGCAAGGCGGAGCAGCTTAAATGATGTATTCTTTGTCATCTCGCTTACTAGTGACGAGTGAGCATCAATCTATTATAAATTCGTATTTCAGATCAATGCCCAAGTGCTAGATAACTTAGTATCAATCCTTTATCAAATTCACTGAAAATCAACCGCACTATAATTGGGAGGGTCTTGTGCTAGGAACTCAAAACAAGAAAACACCAAATTAACTGTTTTTCACAGGTGAGTTTGCTAATTCAACTTATTTGATCATATGTAGGAGTGTTCGTCACCGATGAACCGTTCTCCAGTTGAGAAACGCGCCTTCGTGCCTTGAGAGAATGTGCTACTAAAGAGTTACTTTGCATGGTGATTATAATAAGCACGTGATCTGCGTCACTGCAAAGAGAAAAGCTGGGGCACAGTAACCACTTGCTTTAGGTACAAGCCATTAACCCTTTAAGGACCAAGTTTCCGTTTCACTCAGATTTTTGGAGATAGTCTTAAGTTGTAGTCCTCCGACTACCGTCTCATAGTCGCGGCGCTCATAGGTCCAAAAATCACTGATCCCTTCTTTATTTAGAAACCTAATTTTTGGGAAACGGGACTCGTGAGGCCCAGTGGTCCTTGAAGGGTTAATTGCAGTAGGAGAGTAATCTCTGAAAGGTCAACGTTAATGCTTCAATCGCCCCATGCCCACGGTACACATGAGAGGACGTTGCAACTAAAACTATTCCTACAGAAATTGGTACGCCATTGAGTAATAAAAGTGTTAATTTGTCCCAGTTTCGCACTCCTGCTGATCTTACTTTCATATCTTCTTCCTCTTCTTTCCCGACTTGCTATTGCCTTGCACGTTGACCCTGTGTGGGAATATTTACCTTCGTGCATTGGTTCCGCGTTTTTATCGACACGTCCCTTTCTTCTTCCTCTGTTAGATCGCCTTAGTTGTGGAAGGGGAGGCACGAACTATGAAATGTAGTTATAATTTTTTGAAGAGTTAAGGAAAATTTCTCAGTCTCTCCTCTTTCCAGTATCGCTACTTTAACTGTGCTGTCCGTTTTTCTTCCGTAGCCGACGTGACCCTATAGAATTTCGAAAGAGAGCCAAATACACAACTACTTTCTGATGCAAGTACTAACGGTCTAGGGCAGTGTAATAAAAGCAGTTCGTATTTTGAAAGAAGAATGCATAGTCTTCTTTCTTCTTGTCCTACTTGTACGGTAGAAGTGTCAATAACAGGGAAACTGCATACTGATCGTTGCTAGCAGTATTTTTTTAAATTTGTTTTCTCTGAAAGATCTTGGAATGTTTCAGAGTGAAACACAACAAAATTTTTGAAAATCAACTCTGGTGAATAACAAGTGTTGCGTAAGATTCATTAACTAAGTAACTATGTGAAATTTGTGGCTTATATTAGTCATTTAAAAACAGAATTATAAATAGAGGCAAGAAATCAAACGCCTTGGAATTAATTAATGCCCCCCCCCCCTCACATCCTTATATGATATATTCTGCACAAATACGTCCTTGATTTCGAAGCTACGCAAATATACATTTAGCAAAACCAATTTTGCTCAAGTGTTGAAAAACTCCCAGTACACAAATAGCTTTGTACAATACACAGTTTACCATTTTAATTTGTAGAGTGGTATTTACCATAACGTGCTATTTTCCAATTGTTCAGCAATTTATTCATGTTTGCAAAAGTCTTAGAATTTCCTCCCGATTTATGCTGGATTTAGTACCTCAACGATCGCTATTTCATGGAGACCCTAATTCCTCAGCCCACGACTAAGTGGAATTCATCGGTCTCGTCTTATTTGCTGTAATTACTTTCGAGGATAGGCTGTTCCAAAAGTGAGCTCACCGATTACTTATCTTCAAATTATCCCAATGTTGTGAGTAACTTCACAATGGACCTCCGTCATAATTTACCCGGCTCCAGAATATACCAATTTAATAACTTACGCATCTCCATGCTAGGCCACTATCAAAAAAATTGATTTTTTCAGTATGCTAGTTTTATAACTTTGCCCCCCTCCAATTATTAACGCTGCCATAAATAACTAGAGCGCCTCGGTGGCGTAAGACCACGACCCGCGGTAGAGGGTAAATTCAACGAAGTCATTTTTCATTAACGAAGCTAGGACACAGCAGCATTCGATTAGATACTTGTTCTTCAATAATAACATGGGACAAAAATAGAACGAACCGTTCTCCAAACGATCTGCCGCGGTGGAGAAAATTTAACACCGTCATTTTCTATGGCCAGTTAGGCCCAGTTTTTTTACATGGGTCATATCTAGGATAACCCACTAACTCCCTACAAAAATTTATGAAAATTGCTCAACTCCTTCGACCACTTTTTGGGTGGACAGACATACAAATATATTTATTTATACATGTATATATTTACTTAAATGTTCAACGAAAACATTATCACCTCTTTTACTTCGTTCGCGGGTAATAATTATGACGCTCTCATAACCATGTGTTCTCCCAGCTTCAGTCAATGCGGCATTTGCAAGTTACATGTTTTAAAATAATGCCCCTGTGCTTCATTATCCATCTGTAAATTATACCACGGACTCATACCCCAGATGTAGATTGCTTTCTCCTACAAATTTGAATAGGTTTTTAATGAGCCGCTACTAGTTACATTCGTCTCTCCTCATTCTCAAGGTGTTTGGGAAAACACTCAAATTGCAACTGTAACTCATCCCTTTATATTGGAGACTATAAGGTGCCAACACTCTCCAGGTGAGCCGATCGATTTTTTCGTGGCACATTTTGCTAGAAACCGGGTATGGTTGTGTTGATATGCAGGCGTTTAAGGTAGCCATGGATAGTTTCTGGAGTGACTTGAATTTTTTTACCTGCCCGTGAACGCCCAAGGGTGAGATTTTTGCAATAATTGTTATGGATTCATTTTTTTACATTTTTTCAACTCCTCTCATAAATAAGCTACGTTCGGTTCCGACAGGCCTGACCATATAACATAAAAAAAACTGTAGAAGGGATGGGGATTTGTAGTAGATATAACCAATTAATGAGACAGGAACGCCCTCTGCTCTGCGATTGACTTGCACAGTAGATGGATGAAGCTAAGTGGCGCTGAACTCCTTACAGCGTGATCGAAGATTAGAACAGTCCTTTGCCTTCAACTGATTCGAATTCTAAATGCAGGCCGATGCTTCAGAAGCACGAGCTCTGCAGTAACTTTTCTTTGGTTCGTTATAGGTACCTGCATAAGTCTAACTACTACAGTCTACTATGACAAGACCTTGGTACGCCCAGGAAGCAAAGAGCGTGACGACAGGACTCACATGACAGCAGCATCAAAAAATTACGTCATCAGTGACGTCACATCGACGAGGAGTGCAGCTTAAGAGCTTTCCTTTGTCTTTACAGTATAGAAAAAAAGTTGTCGATTGCTAATTTCAAATCTATGAATAAATAAATAGAAGAGATACTAATTAGACTGTCAACATAATCATTAATGGAAAATCGTAGTAGAGGCTGGTAGATACTTTTACAGCATCAGAGGCATAGTTTGAGTTGGGATGACCTTTGATTTACCTTCTCTGAAGTGAAGCCGTATTTACACGTCTTATTCAATGCCTAGTGCTTCTATAAAGAAAGATTCTTTTTTTTAATATCGCCGTATTTTTTAACCTAATCCATTCAACCTCCCACTCCCTAGTGGCCAGCAGCTTGAGCAGCACCCATACACATAATAGGGTGAAATGTTCATCAACAGTTACAAGAAGTTTGAGAATTATCTACCGGTATTCTTATGGTTCCCCTCGTGTCAGGAATATAACACTACTTGTCTTTTTAGTTCGGATTAAGAGCCCAACAAGCGAGAACTTGAGGTCCCACCCTTTAATATTCTAATTCATCGATGTGACGTCATACGATGGCATGTTATCACAGCCAAGCTTCATTTTAATCCCGTTGAATCCTAACATTACACTTTCTGCCTACTGGTACAAACTCACAAATTGAGCGAATAAGGAAATATCAAACGAACAAATGTAGGGAGGAACAAGTAGAACTATAATATTATCTTAAGAAACAATATCTACGAATGCTGAAAAACAGTAGACTAGCAAAATTGCTACCGTATTACCATATAATCCTGGCAGGAGAATCTACGGACGTTGGTCACAGGATTTCAATACAGTTTCTCAAGTAAGACCACGCCTGTGAGAACCCTTGCAGTGTCGTCTTCTCCGTAGGATATTGGACCTTCAAAGCAAGTGAAGGAAGAACAATGTCTCGCTGCATGTTCGCACAAAGGGTAGAACAATGGGGCATAGGTACAGTTGATTTAAATAATATATAATTATTTAAATATATTGAAGAATACGATGAGAAGCATATTAGAAATTTGGTTACCCACGACGCGCGTTTCGTTACCCACGGGCGACGTGGGTAACCAAATTTCTAATATGATTCTCATCGTATTCTTCAATTTAAAATAATGCCATCGCAAGACAATATTTAAATATATATAATAACTGTAGTTCAGCCGAATAATGCCGCGAGTCCACAAGCTGATCTCTTAATATAAAAGTATCTATGTCTTATAGTGCGAGTGTAATATTTACAAGAAAAAACACTGATTATTTGATGGTCAAGACCAGGAAATACTCTTTAAGCCTAATAATCAGGACTGGAAGCCCCCCACAACTCGCTATTGAATGTGACCTGTAATGGCCCTGGTTACATACGATCTAATATGTATCTACAATGACAGCATATACTGTTACATGACGGAGCCCAAACACTGGGGCGTATAGTCCTTTCTGTTTGTAGCCTAGAAATAATCGATATTCTCTTGTGTAACATTCTATTCTATGTATATTCTCTCGTGTAACGTTTCAGTGAGTTTTTCGTTATGTTACCATGAATATTGAAAAGCTAAAGTTTACCATTAATAGTACTAATACTATTATTACTACACTCCACTAATTATTTGTGCTACACCAAATGCTGGCCAGCAACAGAACAAAGTACTTTCATATTATGTAGAAAGCGCCGACACTTGACAGTAATATAGCTGCTATGCTCCTACAAATTCGCTATGAATAATGAAATAATGAAATGCTAACTTGAGCAGCAGATCACTTCTATCAGAGCTATTTACGGGCTGGTACTAAACTAGAACGCATGAATGTATTGAAAAAATCAGTTTCTTGGCATAGACTACAAATAGAATATAACTCTTCTCAAATATTTTGCTACGACCCAAAATATAACCCTCAATTACTCTCTTATAGCGGAGAAATTTTGCAAGAACTTAACAGTGGCCATTGCCTCAGTATCTCAATGAACAACTTTAGAATGAGCCTCCGTGATTAATGTTTTTATTGTTTTTATGTGCATCGTTTCATCGATGATCATTGAACATATAGTTTTAGGAAATATTACCCGCAAAAGAAGCAAAAACAATTATGAATACGCTTTGCACTTTATCATTTAACTTTGGTCGATATTGTTAAGCAATTTTTCGAAAGATTTACCTCTGTCAACGAGTATCATTTCAACAGACTATCAACGAGGCATTACAATAAGGCGTGATGATATTTTATCTATCAAAGAGCTACAACGTAATAGTAAAATTTAGCTCAAAAATTTGCTCGGCCCATACTTAAGAATTTCCCACTATTACTGATGCATAATTATTGCATATTCCGACAGAAAATTCTTCGACTACCGAAGCAGTTAGTTTACTACCATTGTGTACTTTAGTACTGAAAACATACTCATATTTTATTTTCTCGCTGAAGATTCTGAGAAAATAGCAAAATCATATATTGGTATCAGAAACAACAATAATATAATAATAACAATAAAATCATAACTAGAGAGCACTCTGAAAGCACATACCTCCGCCAAGCAATACAATGATAACAAAAAATTCAAATTGATTTTGAAGCCAAGATTTACTTATATAAACACCAAAATCTAATTATTTGTGCATTTCAACAGTATTAACAGTTTCTGTAATTACCTCCGCCAATGAGGTTATGTTTTTGTCGTGTTTGTCTGTCTGTCTCTTTGTCCGTCTGTCTTTCTGTAACCAAGATTACTCAAAAAGTATTGAACAGACCTTTACGAAATTTACAGGGATTGTTAGGCATATTAACAGCAACAGATGATTAACTATTTGATGAAAATCCGTTCATCTGTCTGTTTGCTTGCCTGCCTATCTTTTTTTTAAATGACAAACTCAAAAAGCTGTGGACAGATTTTCATGAAATTCACACGAGTTGTTAAGTACATTACGGATAATAAGTGATCAAATTTTGGGGATGATCTGTTTGTTCGCTCGTTTGTTCGTAGCTATGGTCGGTTTTATGCATGTTAGCACAATGACTCAAAAAGTTATGGATGGATCTTTATGATATTTACAGGAGTTGTTAGTAATGCTAAAAGACATAAATGATTAAATATTAGTGATGATCGGTTGATCTGATTGACTAATGTTTGTCATAACGTTTGTTAGCAGCATAACTCGAAAAGTTATTAACGGATCTTCTGAAAATTACAGGAATAGTTAATACTATCATAAGGAATAAATTATTAGATTTCAGTGTTGATACAAAGAAAATCATGGTTTCAGAACTAATTTGAATGTTTCTTTACCGTTATACTGATTAGCGGAGGTATGCGCTCTNGTTATTAACGGACGTTCCTGAAAATTACAGGAATAGTTAATACTATCATAAGGAATAAATTATTAGATTTCAGTGTTGATACAAAGAAAATCATGGTTTCAGAACTAATTTGAATGTTTCTTTACCGTTATACTGCTTGGCGGAGGTATGCGCTCTCACACCGCTCTCTAGTTTTCTTGAAGAACCGTTCATAACTTTTTGAGTTAAGCAGCTAACAAATATTATGACAAACATAAGTCAAACATACACACGGACCAACCGATCATCACCAAAATTTAATCATTTACATCCTTTAGCATTAATAAAAAGTCCTGCAAATTTCACCAAAATCCATCGATAACTTTTGACTTTTAGTGCCAACAAGCATAAAATCAAACCCAGCGACACACAAACGAATGTATAAACAGATCATCAGAAAAAACTATTTCATTTACTCTTCGAAATATACCTAACAACTCATGGAAATATCATCAAAATCCGTCCGTAACTTTTTGAGTTATGGCACTGAGAAAAAATAAGCAGACAAGCCAAGAAACATATGGACGGATATATTCACCAAAAAGGTCATTATCTGTTACTGTTAACATCTTTAACAATCTCTGTAACCTTGGTGAACGATAGACAAAGAGACACACAGACCGACAAACACGACACAAAAATAACCTAGTTGTCGGCGGTAATTATAATGACAACAATAATAAGCACATTTTACACCTTGCTAGAGGGTAAAAGACAGCCGAAAGTCAATTTCTTTCAAAATAGTCGGGAATAAAATTCGACATCACCGTATTAAAATTCGAAACAACGTTTTAGCCTATTACGTTGTTCATTTCATGTAACTGGATTCTCCACTGCATTCTGTTAAAGTACCAGCACTTCTCAGCTTCTGATACAAGTAATCTGCTGCTCAAGTTAGCCTTTCATTTATTTATACGAAAGTTTTCGAAGCTTAGCAGCCATATTACTGTCAAGTGTCAATGCCTTCTATATACTGTAAAATGAAACCATTTTATTGCTAGTGAGCATCTGTTATAACAGAAAGAATCAGCAGAACATAATTTGCGTCGTCTTACGAAGAGTCGATAACATTTGAGCCTTAAAAAAAGACTGCTGGCTCAGAAAATGACTTTCTTTCTGGAGATAGAGCTTAGAAGAGTCAAAAGATGCCAGTTAGGCAGATCTTACAGTTGAATGTTCTTGAAGCGTCACACTATAAGCTCGTAAAACAAAATGAAGAACAATAGGAGAAAGGTAGCATGATTCGCGCTATTTTCATTGCTCAGTCGCTGGAAGTACCCAATAATTCAAGATATTCTAAAATGATCAACCTTCACTAGAAACTGAACTATTGTCGCTAGAATGTCTACTTCACAAAGCAAATCTCCAGAGAACTTCTTCGTGCTCTGCACAATTTAGCTCTCGAATGTTATTGAACGGTACTTTGGTACCTCTGAAGAAAAGGCATACAGCTTTTGATGTTACTGCAATTTGTGTTGTGTCTAACCACGCGTCGAAATGCAATGCAGTTCAGAAGCGCTTAGTGATTTGTACAGATTAGAGGTTTGCAGCCACATTTTGTGGCGTTTCGAGCAGGCCTTTCGCCACAAAAGGCTAATGGCCGAGAGCATGAAGTTCTTTGTACACCTAAGTCCAGTTTGTCAAGCTAGACACAAGTTGGTAAAGTCCCGCCCACACTGTACCCCACATTTACAATTTGTAAGTTCAGGTACGAAATTTACGCAAGTTGTAATTCACGGCAGGAATGATCGTAACTTTGCACGACCCATAGAGCAGCAGCATATTATTACAAATTCATTTCCATGTTCACTATGCATGGGCTAAGTAAAGAGTAACAGGGATTATAATTTAAATTATATTTACGACATCTATTCTATTTCTGTGGCTCACAGACCGCAACAGTAATTAAAATAGCAAAGTTAAACTTGCTCCCAGCCTGCCAGGGCCATCGTTTGAAATAGAAGAATTATTTTAAACGTCATTAAAGAAAATGCAGACATATTTAAAAGCTACTAAGAAGATAACTTGCATAGCCAATATAATTATGACATAACTTTGAATATTATTATCCTTCAAATATAGTAAATAGTCCGTGTTGGTCCCTTTGATGGTACCGATGATATGAATAAAATGCGCGGAATGAGTTGCTTTCCCTCGCAATTAAACGATATTTTAATGGCGGGTTTGATTGGGCTCCGAAATTAAGTCTTCGAGGCTATACTTGCCTGAAACTTGAGCCAGAAGCTTTGGCTTTGCAAGTGTTAGAAGAAACTCGTATACCTTCGGCCGACTGCGAACTCCATTTTAAGGAGCAAGACTGAGTTTTTGGAAGGGCAACCAATTAAGGGTCAACGCTTGAAACTCTATTTCACATTCCACAGCCAGGGCCCCTGCCGGAAATTTTGATGAGTCAATCTTCCTCGGCATAATTAAAGCTCCCAATTGAACTGTCATTTTAGCCATCGAGAATAGATATATATATATATGAATTTCATGCTTATCTGTTATGAGTTAATCTACCTTTTCATAGGAATTGTGCTATTTGAAATGTACGTAGACCATGCTATGAGAAAAAGAGTTAAGAAACCTAATTACCCCTCTTTCAATTACATTTTAGAAGCCCATACATAATAGGGCAATGGCACAAAGACATACATAAAAATTCGGAACAGGCTTGTGGCAATACCATGGCGGCCCGTCACAATTGGTCCCAAGGAGTGGTAAAAGGTTTCTGATGGGTGCAATGGAATCGCAATTCATGTAACGAGCTTTGTCATTGGCCGGCCTTATGGTGCCAGATGTACGCTATTGTACCTCACAAATACGTTATAATTATAGCTATAAAAAATAGTGGCCCGAGCCGCCATTATAAATAACAGCAAAAACTTCGTACTTTCCGAAAGCCCCCGTTGTTTCTTGTGCCTTTTACTTTTCAAAAGGCTCCGTAAATAAAAGTTCAGCACACTGCCTGAAAAACTGACTGTATATTTTATGGCGCAGTCAAGTGGCATCTCTCGTAGCACCTTTGAACATGCCCAAACACGGTCATGCAGGCGAGCCCAGGTCCCTTAGCTGGAGTTTCCGTGTGGGAGTCCCGTAACCGAGATACCGTCGTCAGCTCTCGAATTTCTTCCTTACTTATTTCCATATATAGATATAATGACCGTGCTGTATAGAGAAACCATCATTAAATGATACCGAAATACATAGACCAGAAAATTAATAGATTTGCTCATAGTCTTCAACACTAGAATATCTTCCTATCTTATTCATTAAATGATATCGAAATACATTGACCAAAATATCAATAGATTTGCCTAGTCTTCAGCACTTGAATTTCTTCCTATCTATTCCAATAGAGCTAATAGATTTGTCTATTTTTTTATGCCTATCCTATCCCTATAGAGCCTGACAGGAAAAATATAAATATAAGTCTAAATAAACAAATAAAAACACGACGTGAATTATTATATACATAGCAGTGATAGAAGCGGTAATAAATAGCATCTTTACGTTGTAATAGAAGTAATAGATACGCTGCAACTTACAAAATGGCAAGTTCTACAATATTTTAATAACCTGGCGCCTGGATGGCGGCTTGACAAGACAAAATCGTCGTTCGTGGTTCGTCACCAGTGACGGCTCGTGCCCTGTGTTTGGAGGGGCCCGTTATACTTTTTTGGAATCCATTAGGTGGAAAATCTATTTTACATACTCAACTCAAGTCTTGCAAGCGAGACTTTGTCCATTCCAATTAGGACCAAATTGTGAAGGCCAAGTCCAATGCTCTCAGATTTAGTTCAGAGTCATCCATCTGTTAGACAGAAAGTCTGACAAAGACAAGGTTGTCCACTGTCCAGTTCAGAAATTCAATAATGATATATTTCAACTAATTCTTTGTCTCACAATGCTACAAAGACTCAGAAAATACACCTGCCTCCATGACATAGCAGATTTATTTTATGCTTTGTTCCATTTTTCACTGTAGTAACGTGCAAGTTTTATTCTAAGTTAATTTTTTCTGAACTGCACACGATGTATACATGTAAGTGATAAATGAGTAAACGTTGATTTACATTTAGTGGATAATAGACGACCCGTGACCCGTTGGGTCGTCATCACGATGTCTGTGCTTTCGCACTAAAGCAGGTGTTATTTAGCTGGGCAAAGACCACCCGCTATTCGGCCGTCCTCTCCTGCCAGTCAAGGAGCGGCCCGTACGGCTCACTATCAACAAAGTCAATTCAAATGTTACGTTATAGTTACCTCCTCCAAGGAGGTTATGTTTTCGCCGTGTTTGTCTGTCTGTCACCAAGATAACTCAAAATGATATGAACCGATTTGGACGAAATTTACAGGGATTGTTAGTTAGGTATATAACAAAGAGTAAATGACCAAATTTTGGTAATGATCCGTTTGTTCGTTCGTTCGTTTGTCACTGTTTTTAGTTTTATAGTTGTTAGCACAATAACTCAAAAAAAGGAATGGATTTTTATGAAATTCATAGGAACTGTTAGTATTGCTAAAAGACATAAATGAATAAGTTTTGGTGCAGATCGGTTTGTTCGTTTGTATATTTCACTCATGTTTGTCATAACGTTTATTAGCAGTATAACTCAAAAAGTTATGAACGGATCTTCAAGAAAATTGCACAAGCTGTTATCACTATCAAAAGGCACAGGTGATTAGGTTTTTGGAGTTTATACAAAGAAAATTATGGTTTCAGAGCCAAATTGAACTTTTGCTACCGTTGCCTCGCTTGGCAGAGGTATGCGCTCTCAGAGTGCTCTAATTCAGTTATATTTCCAGCGTGCCCGCTCTTGCAGGCGAGATCAGGTTTAAATTCCGTATCACAGATACAGTCGGTCTGCTGCCGCCTACGTATCTAACCTATTATTAAATCTTTATCTCTCGAATTTCTTCCCGTCTAGAAGCGAAGAACTGTGTCAAACAAAACACAAATAGATAAATAAACAAACAATCAAGCCTCAGAGAGATTTAGTTTCCTTTTGCATGGCGTGCCTCGTGTTGTCTCTCTCAAACCTGGATAAGCAGGCAGATCGACTTGGATCGTTGCCGGGAGGCTACCTAGAAACAACCGTTTTGGACCTTTCACCACCCGTGGCGAACCTTCCAGGTCAGTGCGACCCGTCGAGTTATGGATGCAAAGTTTTGAACCATGCCTAAAACTTTTGGCAAGGTCTCCAGGTCAGCGAAAACTCGGGCTGCACTTGGTCAATGCCTCCTAAAGTACAGGGGCATTTTGCAATCAGGCCTTCGGCATCACCCGTGCTACACCGGCCTCCAATGCGACAAAGGTTGGTAACACCGAAGACAACCCTCCAAAATTGTAGGGTTACGAGCTGGGTAACACTGCCTTTGCTTACAAACCTTTTCTTTGATACTCAACAATTCGTATTGAAGAGCTTAGGACTTCCATGTATTGCTGAATTCAAGCATTTGAGGCACTTTTGCGTAGTCTTCTCAACTTTTTATCCTAAAATACAGCCAAAATAAGGCTCAGCCAAAATGTATATGTTCAAACTTGCAGTAAATTCCGCCACTTTGTTAGGGCGCTGAGATCGCTCCTCGAATTCACTGCTACACGTGTAACACTGCGAGGGTTACACCGGCGTCTAATTGCAACTCGCCCCAGGCCTGGGTCTGGGCTTTTGTTTTGGTCCGTGACGTCACGAAGTTGGTCCCTGCGCACCGCGGTAAACGATCGGTGCTCGACGGTGCTGCTATAGTTACTCCTACTTTATAGATAAATCCTTGAGCATAAGCAACTAGAAACCTTCAGAGAGGCGAGAAAATTGTATTTAAATGTGTGTTACACTAAAGGAACAAATTTTTCCTCGTGTGTTCGCCCTGTAGCTCAAAATATGGTGTTATTAATTCGACATGTAGGTATGTACCTACGCGCATGCTATCGTGTGGTGAAGAACGTTTATTCACTTTATTGCAACTAATTACGTTATTATTTTCACGATATTAGTTTGAGTTATGGACAACTGTATATCTTAGAAGACATTTTTAAAGAAAAAGGGCCCAAGCGAAGTATTTGGCAAAGTAAGGTGTTTGGAAGAAAATTACTTCAGTTGTGACAGCTCTAACCGAACTATCTGCCTTAGCATAGCCTGTGCTTCCTAGCCTTGCGGCTTGCCTTAACTAAGCTTAGCTAACCTACTCATGGACTTGTTGTCCGTGTTCCCCTCTCGGAACTGAGGCCACTTCATTCATTTTAAAAATTTTGGTAAAATTTTACTTTAGGTCCAAAATGGAATTTCGACATTTTAAAATGTTATATAGGTATAAAGACCCGTTTAAATACATTTTACATGAATACTATATTGCTTGCAAATGCTTAGTTTTGGAGATATTCAACTCTGAAGTTTCCGTTGTTTTCCTATCGGACAAAATACCCGACGACCCCACAAGAATCTAAACTGAACTAAACCGACACAACCTACCCTAACCTAATTGACCACAACCTAACCTACCCTAACCTAACCTACCCTAAGCTATCCTAACCTACCCTAAGCTACCCTAACCTACCCTAACCTACCCTAACCTACCCTAACCTAACCTAACCTAACCTAACCTAACCTAACCTAACCTAACCTAACCTAACCTAACCTAACCTAACCTAACCTAACCTAACCTAACCTAACATAACATAACCTAACCTAGCCTAACCTAGGTTCAAAAAAGAAACTCTAGGTCCGCTCAATTAAACGACCTGACGGTGAAATCACCAATAGCCTAAGAGACAAAGCCACAATCCTGAACGACTATTTCACCTCTGTATTTACTGTTGAAAATTTTACGAATATTCCTGAACCAGCACCGATGCGAGTTGTTCCAATTAACACCTGTGTTTTCACGGAGATCGAGATCCTTCAAGAACTCACCCACCTAAATGNACTACGGGAAATGGCTCCAGTCATCGTGAAGCCACTGCTCGAAATATTTAATCGATCTCTAAGAACGGGAGAAGTTCCGCAGGATTGGAAACTAGCTAATGTAATACCGATACATAAGAAAGATGATAAGAAAAGTCCAAGCAACTATCGACCAATCAGTCTTCATAGGAACGGGTGGCTAAAAGCCTAGATTTCAGTCACTGCAATAAAATGAATCATAGTGTAATTTCAGGAATTCATTAAAAAAAAGAACTAATTAACTAGACGTAAATAATAAAAGTAAACGTTTCGGGAATCAATCCCATCCTCAGTACAATCTGAGGAGGCGCTGTCCCGCCATTTTCATCAGTCCGCTCACACAGTGAACAGTGCAATAGCAGAGTACAAATGACTAATTTTACTATTTTAGATTCAACCCCTGACCCTTCCGATCTTAGAATACTGGAGTC
>LQNS02278080.1:9726738-9737827 GCA_001587735.2 Parhyale hawaiensis
CCATGAGGCCTTATAAGAAAGTCACTATTTTCTTATTCTGCACGATACCTCATCTCATTTATAGCACTCAGTTGCGGTCAATGGCGCAGGAAGGTTCTGCTCATATAGTCGCCGCTCCATGAAAAGATGGTAAGCGTGCATTCAATTTTTAACTTTGGAATAGTACACTTGAGTAATGACCTGCGCTATTTGTACAGAATACTAAACTGAAGAAAAAACTGTGTTCTATTGGCGACAGTGTGGGCTCTACTCGCGTATCCGCGCACATTGAGTAATGTCTGTTCCGTGTCTCTAGACCTTCGTCGCGGAAGTTATTCTAGCCGCGGGCAGTATGTTTAGTATGTTTCTGCGAGGTCTTTACTTGAAGCTTGCAGCTTATGAGCGTTAGTCTGAACACGCTCAACTAGCATGTATTCTACATGGCATTTTTTCTGAAATACCGTTGTATTTTACACCCTTTGGTATTTTTTCATGAGCACAAAGAATGTTCTCTTTGACACAGTAAAGTATTCCCTTGCACCTTTCGATGGCAGTTTCATCGTGCGCAATAGATCAAACAATCTAATTCATGTACCGAAACTATGTCTTAAAACGTCTGCATATTATTTTCAAGTTCTTGAAGCCAAATTGATCCGCCACTGAAGTAATTACTCGATCATATATTCTGCCCCGTTTCTTCAGGCAATTGAATTATAGGCCTATATGGTGTAAGTCTGTGTCTTCAACACATTTACATAAGTGCTTTTGGAAGTTCATTCTTCTGAGCTGCTGCGTCACATATCATAATGAAATTAAACAAATTCCAGGTGAGCAGATGATGGCAAGCTGCGTTTCTCACAATCAGATTTACTCATGGAAGTCATACTATTTTGGGCATATACTTTTCCAAAGAGATGGAAGGAACTTTAAGCACGAGAAATTGCTCTGCTGCATCTGCCGAAGTTTCGTTCCACACCGTTTGGACAAGTGCGAAATGTTTTCTTCAATCAGAAGCAGAGCAAAGAAAATCTTTAACAATGCAGTAATTTACTTTAGAATGAGTTAGTCTCAGGAATTAAGTGCTATGAAAAATTAAAACAAATTATAACGGAATCTGTAGACACTACCGGCGAAAAAAAACTGAAGCCTGAGATAACAGAAAAGAATGACAGTGCAGAATCAGCAAATATAAAAGTGCAAATAAATGCAGAAAGGAAAATAATTTACAATGGAACCTCGCTATGTGTAGAGAAACCAAAGGGAAAGTCGGTTTCTCTTCCACATAGCATCGGTTGAAGCGTCATTACGAACTATACAGTCAGTACTTTAAAGTGTTGCAAAATACAAGGAGCTCGAAACAAGAGATTAAACATTGCTCTTATAATACAACATGGTGAAAACACTTCCTAAATGGGACTCTTTAGAGCAAATCTCTACCTGAAATACACGTTTTGGAAGTTTAAAATTTCACTGTCCGTGCTGGCATGTAAACAGAAAAAATTCGTATCGAGATTGCTGATCTCACCAAAGTAGTTCAAAATAATTAAACTCAAATATTCACAAGACACGTACTCAACTACACAAGCAGCTAAAAGAAGTAGAGTCTGCCATGAGAGGAAGTGAACTTTAGTTAGATTAGCTTTCAGAGGTTGATACTAAAATAATTAAACTTTCTAAATACTGAAGCCGTACTCCGAATATCCTATACCTAATTAATTAGAAAATCCTACATCCTAAAACGATGATCATCTCGCGAGCAGAGATTGCAAATGGATGGATGAAGTGGTGTCGCGCTAAGACTACCTGTTCGATGAGAGATGCCTGCAAGCTATAAAGCCGACTGCCCCCTTACGACTTTCGTAGGAGCCAGCAACTAAGCTAATCCGTTTGTAATGCCGCGTCAAGGCTGCAGTTTGCCCTGAGTTCACTGTCTAAAACCTTGGTAAGAATCTCAGCCGCTACTGCAGTTTTTCCACCGCAAGTCTTAATGCCTAACTTTGGCCTATTATTCCTAGTTTTGAACAATTTAAATTTGCAGGGATTTATACACGTTTTTTTTTTCAATGTACTTGAACAATTGTGCTGCAGCATTCAGAATTATTTCAGCATAATCTTCACAACTAGTGGCAACCTTTTTTTCGCTAGTAACAATCTTCAAATGAATTTAACATTTCAGCCTTAACCATGCGACAATCTTCAAAATGTTTTGACAACCGACGATATCGTCAGTTGCATTCGGCTATGGTCTTAACTTGTAGAATACAGCCCACAAATAAATTTTTATTGGGTGGAGGCCATTTTTTAGGGACTGAAGATTCCCATTTTGTTAAAAAAAAATTTCTTCCACCATCAACAAAACTAGCAACAGTTGTAAAATTGCTACAAGCTATTGCCTTTTCAGCACTAATGCTCAGTAAATGTTGAGCAATAACGAAAAATTTATAGAATTCATTATGAATATATGGAAGTGCGTGCATATATTTAGAACACATTACGTAAATACAGTAGAACGAAAACAAACACTGGCTGCACAACATTGCAGGAAAACTACAAACGGTTCTCCAAGAATTATCAACTTTTGCGTAGCCAGAGACTATTTGAGCATATGCAATCTTCCCTGCATGTTCGCTGGTTGTGTCATGGTATGATTCATGATATAACTAGAGCACTCTGAGGGTGTATACTTCCGCCGAACGAAAAATT
This sequence comes from Parhyale hawaiensis, assembly GCA_001587735.2. NCBI lineage: Eukaryota > Metazoa > Arthropoda > Malacostraca > Amphipoda > Hyalidae > Parhyale > Parhyale hawaiensis. Next base: position 9,729,421 of record LQNS02278080.1, read on the forward strand.
CTATTTGGTCTTACTACCAGGCTTTCCTTTTCATCAACCCAAAATTTGGGAATTTGTGCCTCTTAGCATATTAGATTAGATAGGCGGCACTAGACGAACCAATAGGCCCATTCCCAAAGAGACACCGGAACTCACGCCCCGGCCCTCTATGAACTATAGCCATATGCAATCTTTTTTTCGTGCTCCCTGTCATTGGTGCCTCTCAATTATCCTAATTGCTTCTGCAAATTTTATAACAATGCATTCCTAATATTTGCGATATATTGCCTGCCGGCAAGCAGTAAAATAAACTTGCTGCCAAACCGACAAACGGTGTCACAGATTATCACAAAAATGTGGTCATTTACGAGAGGTTGGTTGCTTCGAGGTTGTGCTGCTTCCTTGAAAAGCTGGGTGTCATTCCCCCCACACAGTATGGTCCCGTAAGGGCTTGAGAACTTATGATGCTCTGCTTCACATTACTCATTTGTTGCAGCTGGCTGTTGATGGGGGTCATGAGACAAGGTTGGTCCAGCTTGACTTTAGTGCTGCTTTTATCGCGTGAATCACCTTGGGTTGCTCCATAAGCTAAGATTGATGGGTATTGGTGGTTCAGTTTTTGCGGTAATTAGTCAGTTTTTATCTGTTAGATGACAATGGGTAGTTGTTGATGGGAAGAGGAGTGAGATTTTGGATGTGATTTCTGGTGTCCCACTAGGTAGTGTTCTGGGCCCTTTGTTGTTCATCGTCGTATATACAGAGGACCTGTTTGATGTTGTTCATAATTCACTTTTTGGTTACGCTGACGATGTTACTTTGCTGGCTGCTTGCAATGATCCTACTAATAGGTTGGAGGTTTCGCAATGCTTTCAGTGTGATTTGGAAGTGATTGATTCCTGGTGTTTTAAGTGGGGGATGAGGCTAAATGCGAGCAAGGCTAAGACCATGCTCGCGTCTAGGTCACGTACAATGAGACCTGCTTTCTCCGCACTCCCACTGGATGGTTTGTCACTTCCTGGGTTGATGACTTGGTAATCTTGGGTGTGAATTTACATCCATTTGGTTGCCTCACGAGCATCGTAGAAAATTGGTGTGATGCTACGTGCTTCGAGGGTGTTTGGCTGGGTCCTCCCCCTTGTGGAATAATCTTTCGTTGTCTGGAGTTCTGCTGCCGATTGTCTTCGGAATTTGCTTCACAGAGTTTGTCGATGTGCGGTCATGCTGGGTGGTGTTGTGCCTAGTGATCTGGCGCCTCGTTGCCAAGTAGGTGGGGTCTGTTTTCTATATAAAATGTATAATTACTTTAGTCATCAGCAGTCGAATTTTCTTCCGAAGCCATTTGTTCGGGTGAGGTAGGTACACTCGGCATATTGGTGCTCTTCATGAGTTTGCCTCGGTACGATGCCATACAGGCCAGTATTCTCGTTAGATTTTGTTCTCCACCGTGCGTGGATGTTTGGAATCAGCTTGATGGTTCTGTCTTCGCTGGTACGGGTATTGGCAGCTTTGAACGATCAAAAACCAGAGCTATTCTGTGATCTCTGATCTTCTCTTGCTTTTTTTTCGCTCGCTGGGCTGGTTGTGTGGGGGTTTGTTAACCTTATGGAGTTTTCTCCGTTTCTACGCGGCCAGTTTAGTGTATGTTAATAATAATATCATTCTAAATATTCCCTAGAAATTTAATAAAAAATTTGCTCATAACTTTCTGAATTAGGTCTAGGAAAACCTAGTACACAATCACAAATCGTAAAATGAAGCTTTAACAAACATTTAATCGTTTGTTCTTCCTAGCACATTAAACAGTTTCTATAATTTTATAAAAAATCTACCCTTAAATTTTTGAGCAATCTTGGTGGTAGACAGAGAGACAAACTCCGACAAACCATAACCTCCTTGGCGGAGTTAAATATAAGTTTCATTATATTTGTCCCGTATTTCACAGGATTCTTGCCAGATGTAGATTCTGGAGAGCCTTCAGCCTAACGAATATAAGAGCTTTTATGGTGAAAAGGAGTTTTTTAAGGTTTTCATTGAAAACTTCTTTTCACCCATGCAAGCTCTTGATTCTTTGCCTTTACTGAAACCCATCTAGATGATGTTGTCAATGATGCAGAAGTCAAAATAGAGAACTATGTATTGCGCAGATGTGACCGCAAAGATAGGAAGTGTGGCGGCGTTGTATTATACGTAAGAGACCATAAACACAAATTTCGTAAATGACTACTTAAAAAACGAGCAAAACTGATCAACAGCAAGAAATCAACAAGCCTGCTAGAATGACAAGCTGAGTGCAAAAAAAAACTAGATGAGATAGAACGTCAACTTGCAATATTTCACGATGGTGACAAAAAAAAAGCAAGCCATAGAAAAATGAGAAGCATTAGCAAATATTTTTTCGCCTATGCTTCACATCATTCTTCGGCAAGATCGAAAATCGGGCTGCCAGTAAGTGCTAAGGGTCTGTTGCTGATAGTAACCAGGAAATGAGCGAAATAGTAAGCCGTCAACATCAAAAAGTTTTTAGTGACAAAAGCTAAAATCCTAAGGTTCCATTAATTCATTTAACTACAAATTAATTAACGCCTCTGAATTCATAAAACTACTGTAAGCATTGAACTAGGAATTGACGAACTGAGCAGCAGCCCTATTAGAAACACTGTGCTCGATAAAGCAAACGTTGTAAGAGGCCATTTTTATCATTTCTGACTCTTTTACATGAAGAAACTACTGGATACGATCACCGTATATTTTATACGACTTGTACATATTTAATGAGAAACTGTCTTTGAATGACGATGAAAGTGAAATCTCGCTTTGATAGCCTCCTCTTCTCAACTTCGTGTGAGCGTATGTGTACAGTTGATTTTAGGATTTTTTTTTTTGTACTCTGCTAGTTTATTTTACTTTTGCTCTTGCATAGTTTCAAATTGCTGTAGCTACTGTGTGATCCATTATTAATGACAATCCATAAAATTACTTCAGCAGGGGCGAAATTTTACACTTCTGAAACGTTTGTTGTTTAGAAAGTTACTGGTTTTATTCTTCTAAAGAAAATACACCTCATGTACAGTGAATTTAAAAGCCAAATTTGAAGGCCTGAGAAGTTGAAGTAAACTTATTGTGAAAAGGAAAGTGTTTACATGACTAAACTTGAGTAACTGAACCGAACGGAGACGTTGAAGGGAAGCAGCTGAACTGTGACTCAGTTTGTACATGAATGGTTGATTCAACATTAACATTCATGAGTCTTTACGTATACGCAATTCAGCATAAGTCCTACTGGCTTTGTAAATTTTTTTTTAAACTCGTAGTACGTTTTGGATAATTATATTGACATGGTTCCAGTCTTGTATGGTTCCAACCTACGGAAGTCAGTATTTCATACATTTCAATGATTTTACCACTTAAAGTTTAGCTTTTCAATGGTCACAATATTAAAACAGTTTATTCAAATTAGTAACAATATTTGGAGTGCTTGGTTCCATTGCCATTAAAAACCTTCTGCTGTGCGTATTTTCTTCTGAAACACAAAGTTAGACACAGATGTTTATGATGAGCGATGTGTACGAGGCTCTCCTCTCTACACAGCTGTGAGTCAAGCAAGTTGACACTTTTCATAGCTCCCATGAAATTACAACCCGACCGCAACGTAAATTCCTTCCTAAAGAGATCAACAGGATCAAAATAGAAAGCTAGTGAAAAAATATAACTTTTAAGTGCAATTTCATTTTCTTGAATGAATAGTTGCCCGAATAGTTTTAGAAACTAGCAAGGGCTTGAATTTATTACTACTTTTGTCGTTTAATTTTCTCACCTAGCCAAGTGCCTCCAGGCAATGTTCCATCGGTTGCGCTAATGTTTGGTAACCGCTGCTGGTTTGAGCTCCAGCGCGCATTACCTATTCCGTTATTCGCATAACTCAAGTTCGGATGCCCCGTAGGGACGAGGTCGTGGGTTATTTGTTAGTGCCTTTAAATGTCGTACTTTTAATGAATGTAATGAATACAATAACCATTATTATTATTATAGTTGTAGAATCGGTCGAAAAAGTGTTAAGACAGGTACTTCACAAAGGTATCGATTTCGCTATCAATTCGAATATGTGACTTGCCCATTTCTTCCGATCTTCATCACAAACAACCATTGCGTCTCTTGATTGTGACAAAATCAGCAAGTATTTCATACTCTAAAGTGATACTTGTAATCAAAACGCCAGACAATCCGAACTCTAAAAAGCTTTTATTGCTTAATTTTCAGGGGCCAGGTTAAGCGACTGTGGCGTTCCCTGAGTGTACTAAAGGCGCTTCGCAACACTCCTAGGTTGAGTATTTCCTCTAAGCTGAGTCAATTTACTCAATATAACGGTACGTTTATTTGTGTGTTGAACCTAGTTCATAACAAAAGATGGCTTCAGCCCGTTTCATTTCTGTCCAGACTCACCAGACGCGGTCGCTGATCCACATGACCATCAGGCGGTCCTTGGCCATCCGCTTAGCCCTTGGCACCGCAATGGCCGCCTGCCTCCTGGCATCGCCAGCGCTGTGTGGCGAGTGGAAACTAACAAAGGTCCTGAAGTCAGACGTTGATTATGCAATGGAACCAAAGAGTTACAACCCTCATGTTCTGGTGAACATCTTACGCTGCTCACTGACCAACGGTTGCATCTTCACGTGCTACGAAGCTGACACAGGCATTGGCTTCTCTCCGGACGTTTCAAACTTGTCAGTCACTCCGGAGGGAACACCCGACAGTGATGTTTATGTGTGCACTCTTGACCTAGCCGTCACAGACACCTTGCCTTTTGTCCTCACTACTACAACCACCTCGACTTCTACTACTACCACTACGACTGTACCTACAACCACTACAACTACAACAGAACCTACCACAACATCTACGTCGACTACCGTCCTCACAACTACGACAACTACTACCACCACTACAACAACACCTCCCCCGTCTGGGGGTGGGGACTCGTAACTGAGGTTTTGGACGTAACTGAGGTTTTGGATGAAACCCCGGAAACCGGCTAGCACAAATACAGTAAAACGCCGAAAATTCAGACTAGCTTCTAGGCTTAATTTCCGGCGTTGTCTTAATTTTCAGTATCGAGTGTTTTGCGTTAGTTTCCCCTCAATACGTAGTTTCGTTCAAAAGTATCTAAGGAAAACGTACGATGGTTAACTATATTAATTTCAAAACAATATGGTAAGATTATAAATACACAAAAACGAGAGTGTCTGATATTTTTCCCCTAAATGAAAATGATAATTTATGAATACAATTTGAAATTAACGAAAAAAGTAAAATGTTAATTGAAATTCAAAACAAACCCCTCAAAGATCGCACACCACCGCCTGGCATGTGTAACCAGAGATCGAATGTTGAAGATCTGAACGAAATCCGAATAAGATCACTCCTAAAAATTACCCATTTGTTCCATGAGCATTTTTCGGGCCTGAAAATTGCATGAACATCCGTTGAGCAGCTTAGGTGCAAGAAAACAGTGACCGAAGATCCGAAACCTCAGCGAAAACCAATAATGAACCAAAATAAGCCCATATCCCACAACAAAATAAATAAAGTACACTGTTACAAAATGAAAACCTCCTTCTAAATGGTTCTATTTTCCATTATTAAAATAGTAGTAATGATAATATAACTTGCAATACAAAGGAATCTGGTTCAACCTTAAAAACTGATCCTTAGGGGTAAATTTTGAGAGTCAATCCAAAATCTGGATCGAATAATCACTTTGCTCTCTAAATTGAATCACTTATTCTTTGTAACATTGCGAACACAGCTGAAAAATTCAAAGAAAATTCGTCCAGTAGTTTGAGCGTTTGTGGTTGAACCAGACTTCTGATGATAACTAATAGTGTGATTTAGATAGAGGTCTTGATTTAATCAAAGTTTTGTTTATTTATTTTTTTTTTTTAGGGGATCTGGGTTTTATTTTAGTTGATTATTGGTTATCGATGAGGTTTCGTATCTCCGGTCACTGTTTTCTTGCACCTAAGCTGCTGGGCGGATCTTCAAGCAATTTTCAGGGCACGAAAAATGCTCATGGAACAAATGGGTAGTTTTTGGGAGTGATCTTTTTCGGATTCGGTCAGAGATTCAACATTCGATCTCTGGTTACACCTGCCTGGCGTTGGTCTGCGATCGTTGCAGGGTTTGCTTGAAAATTTTCGCTTTTTAGCTTTTTTCGCGTGTTCATAAATGGAGGGTTCAAGTTCATAAATGAAAGATTAAAGTTCATAAATGGAATTGCTTCCTCATTGTTGGCCCACTATAATATTTTTGCTATATAAAAACATAACTTATGCCTGTGACAAACAAATTATTCATACCTATTCACTTACACTTGCAGAGTGTGCATAGTCATCATAGGAAGCAGAATAAATCAATTTAAACAATGTACAGTATACGTTATCAACGCTCGAGCTTACGATAGGTAAACATTAGTCTCTAAAAATTTACCATTAATTCAATTCTCCCAGTGCTAGATAACTTATTATCAAACCCCCATCGATTTTCACTGACGTATTCAAACACATTTGAATTGGCAGCTTCCTGCGCTGGCAGCTTAAAATTAAAAAAAAAAGTTAAATTTCTTGCGCTGCTCAGGTATGCTTGTCGATTCAACTGATCTGATGACGAAGCGTTCGTTATCGGAAAAAGCGTTTCAGATTTGAAAGTCTTCGTACCATAAGAGAACTTGCTTATAAAGTCTTACCTTATAATGTATGATTTAAGACACGTTCAATTGGGTCGCCAAAGGCGATCTATGCCAAACCCACTCGACTTGATTCGTCTGGAACAGCTGACGGGAATTTTAATTTTGCCAATCTAAATCGCGTCGCATGTGCTAACGGAAGCCCAGTTATGTTCGGCCGACGGACGTCTCAATTTTACGAAATATGATTACATTCTTTTAACCCCACATACATATAACCGATCAAGGGTCACCACCGGGAACTTTAAAATTAACGGGTGGAAGCTCGGGCGCCTGCCTGGCGTTTCAGACAAGTCAAACCGCGCAGACTTAATCTCGGTGCCCAGTCGAACGCGCCCTTACTCTTGATTTATTTTGTTTGAATAGCACGAAAACCATTAGGCAGCAGGTATCATACAATGAAGGTACTTTATGTACTGAAGAGTTACTGTGCAAGTTGATAAGCATGTTACTGGAGCTGCTACAATGAATAAAGTGGAGCACGAATAAGTACTTGTTTTACTAGCAAACTGTTTAATGAAACAGGATAGTAACATCTGAGAAGTATAGTTATCATACTTTTATCTACCTACGCCCACTATATGCATTACTAGACATTGGAATTAATACAAATCTTAGGAAAATTTGCACTACATTTAGCAATGAAAGGGATAAGGAATATTTACTACGTCTCTCTCCTCTCTCCGACATGGCCATGTCAATCGTCACTATCAATACGTTTTCTAAATTCAGTTTTCTGAAAGACGTCAGAAAGTTTCAGAGAAAACAGGTTACTTCAGGTGAATGATCGATTATAACGCATTAATTATTGACCATGTAATTTTTTTCAAATTTAGGTGGGGCTTGCAGTAGTTACTCCAAGAAAGAATGGTAAATGGAAGCGAGAAAGCGACCGCCTGAGAATGAATGCGATACCCCGCTTGGACTGTTTGATATAAGCTACTTCTTCAATAATTTTATAAATCATCTGAAGACTTGAGCTCTTTACATTACACTAGCTGCACCCGTAAAAATTTCACCGTTTGGCGGGGCCTTTCAGGTTGGACCCTGGAAATTCTACAGTTATGAACAAATATTATCGAGTTTTATAGTATACTAAGCTGCCCGTGACCCGCTGGATCGTTATCACCATTTTTTTTTTCGCAAAAGACAATTGTTATTTACCTGGTCATAGACAACGCGCTATTTGTCTCCGTTCACTCCTGGTCGTGTGGGTCACCAACACCAACTCCTTTGCTTTCAAAGCTATATTTAACACTGCCTGTACGCAAGGCAAATATAAATGTGACGCAAGGATGCTGAGACCTTACAAGGTTAACCCACGGCCACGGGGCGGGGCCAAGCTGCAGTGCACCATGGGTACTGAGCCATGTGGCATCACAAAATTCGAGTGGGGTAATTCGCAGCCATTTTAGGTTGTTTTTCCATTACTTCTTTTGGGCCTTCAGAGTGTCCTACATGTCCTACAATCTTTATGGATGCACAAAAACATGTATCAAAGTATTTACTAACTTTTTTAGCTTTCTTAGGGGTAAAATTTTGAAAAAACGTTGGTTAAAAGGCTGTTGCGGAGGAAATACGCAGCGTCTCTTTCATTGTAATATAATCTATCTATTCTATTTTAATTCAATTTTGTTCCATTATTAGCATTAGTAGCTATTTCTGGGAATTCATGTCTGTTTCTCACTC
>LQNS02278080.1:9773946-9788400 GCA_001587735.2 Parhyale hawaiensis
ACACATAACCCTGTAAAGATGCAGGTTATTAATGTTTCATAGCTATTTCAGAGAGATTTTTGAATGAGAGTCGTAGCTAACTAGCCATGATTGCGCGCTCTCATAAGGGAAAAGTAGATCGTCTTTCAGATGATAAGAAATAGATTTAATGTTAATAACATGCATCTATGAAGGGTTATCTGTCCTTAAAAATGTTATATGCATTAAAATATTAGATTCTGCCAACCCAATAACCCTAAATACAGAGTCTTTACCTTTGCCATTTCCACCCCGGGATACAATCGCATCCCGGGGTGGAGATGGCGAACGATGTTTGTACTCCCGTACGTACATGAAGTGGAGTAAATAGTCTATACACAGGAAATAAACACACATATACCAAATGCCCAAGTTTCGCTCTTCTAGCATCATTAGAATTCGAGTAATCACAAATTGATAAAAAACGGGGTGTCAGGAAATTGAATTTTTGTAGGGTGTTTTTTCACAGTCTCAATCAAAAGTTTTTTTTAAAATACTTAGAAACATGCTAGAGTTTTGATACTTAGTTGGTTATTAGACAACATTTTAGGCTTCCATATGGTATATTGCTCAGCTCTGTCCATGCCTTTTTACCCTGTTTTTTTGCGGTTCGCCATTTTCGCCCCGGCACTTTGCCAAAATCTCGGCCCCGGAATACACTATCTCAAAAACAAAGGTAAACTGGAGCTCAAAATATGTTTCTAACATTTTTATTTTGTTGCCCTAGGAAGGTGTAATACACAAACGTTCATTTTACAAACCATAAATATGCTATTCCTAAAGTTCACTTTTGTACTATTTTTGGGGGTCTCGTTAGTGTTATGGGACAAGCCATAACTCCATGTATTCAAGTCAGATCCATATGTAAATCACTCAGATGTTAGAAAAACAAGTTTATCTAGCAGCTCCTATAGCTTTGTTTATTAATCTCAATGTTTTCTATTTTTCCTTTCAACCGATCATTAGCGGTCAAAATTGATGGGAGTTACTGGGTCGCCCAAAGTGTCCAATCAGACCACTATAACCATTCTAACAAAAAAACTTTCAAGTGTAGAATAATGTACTTACTCTCAAATGAAAGTTCAATGTATGCTCTTTCTTTTAATATATAACAATGCTGAGTTATCGTCTTTTTTTTTTAATTATAAGGCGCGAAAATTTTTTTCTTGCAAAAATTGATCGGAGACTAACGCCTCTACCCTATTTATTTGCTCTAAGCCCACTACACTCTCCAATCTTCCACATCACTGATGAGCCTTGAAAATGCTGTCATGTTTCACCTTATCACATCCCAACTCATTTAATCTCACCCCATGATAACTGTACTCTCTTGTTTGCTTCAATTCCCCCATTCCCAGCACCCATGTATATCCCCTATCTCTCATCACTATTCACCACCATCACTTGACTCTTCTCTACACTGAACTTTACTTTCAAATCTTCTTCATAGCTAGTAGCAGCATCTGGCAACACCTGTAATTCCTCACACTTTTCACTCAACAGAACAACGTCATCAGCATACATCAACAACACACTTAGGATACTGCTATCTATATTTACCCCTACCCCAGTGTTCCTAACCCTACAAGTCAGCTCCTCAATGTACAGCAAAAATAGTAGCTAGAGGAGACAGTGCACACCCCTGATGCACCCCCACTCTACTCCTGACCTAGTCAATCTCAATTTCACCAAGCATGTACCTGGCCCTTGATTCACCATATAAACTTATGTTTACTATCTTACGGCTGATCCCAATATTTAACAGAACTGTACAGAGCATGTTTCTATTCACCTTATCATACACTTTCTTGATGTCAATAAATGCAATAGTCTACTTCTGTATCAACTCAAATAAAACTTATATATTTTCACCTCTATGGTCCTTTCTGGAACAATTTTGTTCCTCCCTCATCACACCATCATCCTCCACCACAGACTTCAGTCTCTCGTTTAAGATTCCTCAAAAAATTTTGCTCACGTTATGAGCCAAGGCTATTGGCCTGTAATTTTTAAACTCATTTTTACTCTTATGTCCACCTTTATGCTGCAGTTCCACCTTACTCTCATTCCACTTTTCAGGTAGCTACACATTCTTCACTCCAAATTAGTTTGAACAGTTGGTATAGATTTTCAATTACCCATTCCCACCATAGTTTAAAAACTCATATGGAATATTATCCAGCACCACAGCTTTCTCATTTTTCAAAGTCCGTACATCAGTAAAACCCCTCTAATCCACACCTCAATAATCCAAACTCCTCCCTAATCCGTGCATCTGATTATAGTTCGAAATGCAGTCTGAACAAATGAGCATTTTTCAGATTAATAGGGTAAAGTATGAAGCTCATACAAATACCACTGTAATTCGTACAAGGCCTTCTCATTTTTCGGATTAAGGGGGTGATGAGCGAAAAATTTGCTCGAGGTGCTGCGCAGAAGGTACGAACAATTGCTCAATAATCCGTTTCAGTGCGGAATACAGAGTTTTTTCTTTTTCGGATTTGGAAGTACCCCGGTAATCCAAAATCCTTGCTAATCCGTCACCCCCTTCCCCCTGTGCTGTGCGAATTAGAGGGGTTTTACTGTACTTCCTTATTTCCTCTTTACTAATTTCATAATCATGGTCTGTTTCAATTACTCTATTCAGACTAGACTGTACTGCAGGTAGCTATTTCATCCATCTCATAAATAAGCACCTCCGATACTTTCCCAGAAAATTCTAATTTCCTCTTGTATTCTAGATTTATCTTTAATTGCTTCTCCATTTATAACAGTCTCCTGCATTCCCCTACCCACCTCCCCTCAAAGAAATCTGTACCACTCTCTCTCCCTCCCTTCTCACGCAACCTTGTTATTCTTGCTTCTTCTCCGGCTTCTCTAATCATAGCTTTAACTTTCCTCTGTTCCATGCCACTTCATATTCCTCTCCCACATTTTCACCCCAACTGCCAACATTTCTTTTTCTTCTGTTTTTGCTCCTGTCTTGCAATCTTTATATCTAATTTTACCACGTTTCCTGCAATGTGTAGGCCCTATCTTCCTGTTACTACAATATGACCCCCCGGTTGTTCTCATCACTCAATATGGCATGAACTCTTGTCATTCCCTATGGATAGTGCTGAATACTGTTTTTTTTTTTTTTTCTAGGTTTGTATCCATTTGATTTAAAGAACTATTGTTGCTGGTGTTGGCCACTTGCTTGATATCAATGCATCTTGAATTACCAGTACCCTACCTATATAACAGACATTTTTATAATGAGCTACATTCTTGTGAGTACCTACTGTAGAATGGGGTAATTGAGATCATGTGGGGCAATTGAGATGTAGTGGGGGTAATTGAGATCAATGATTATTGTGGCCTTGTTAGAGTACTTACCAACACAATCTATAGGCGTGTGGTAGGTATCTGCCAAGATTTGACATTTAAAGAATATGTTCTGATTTCTGTAAGTACTCTAACAAGGCCACAATAATCATTGATCTCAATTACCCCCACTACATCTCAATTGCCCCACATGATCTCAATTACCCCATTCTACAGTATGTTAATTAACTGTCTTACAGTGTCTACTATTAGTTACGGTAAAAGCACCAATAATTAGCTGCAGTTGTAAAAGAAAATTTGCCACTCTTGGATCATCTTTCGTGTTAGTGGCCCCAGTATCTACTATATAATAATTCACGTTGTGTTTTTATTTATTTATTTATATATTTATGTATATCTTTCCTGTCACGCTCTATGGGAATAAGATAGGAGAAAATTCAGATTTCATTCAAACGGCAAAAAAAAGTTGGTACCTTGGAATAGTTGAGTGTACAGTCATCAAGTTGAGTGTACAGTCATCAAGCTGAGTGTACAGTCATCAAGCTGAGTGTACAGTCATCAAGTTGAGTGTACAGTCATCAAGTTGAGTGTACAGTCATCAAGTTGAGTGTACAGTCTTCAAGTTGAGTGTACAGTCATCAAGTTGAATGTACAATCATCAAGTTGAATGTACAGTCATCAAGTTGAATGTACAGTCATCAAGTTGAGTGTATAGTCATCATAGTGTATAGTCATTACAATGACGGCATGGGGCATTAAAAATATATATATCCAATTTCTTAGGCAGAATGCTGAATTTCCAATAAAGAAGCCTTCTGAACACTAATAAGCACAGGAGACAGCGGGGGTTTTCCTGAAGGGCTAACTTACTGCGGCCATTTATCGAACACGTGCACCAGTCATTAATAACCCAATAGGCCGTCATTTACAATGACGGCTCGGGACACTAGTCATATGATAGTTTCTTAGGCATGTCATTATGACTTTTTTGGAAAGTTGAGAAGAAATGCATGCTGCAGTAAATTTTCAGTTATCGGCAATGCGGCATCTGTTGTCATGGTTCTACCTAATATCCACTTCCATTATTCCGCACATCTAATTCTAATAATTGGCACTGCCAAAGCATAGAAATGCTATGAATTTCCAGTGTCCTTCCTCAGCACTAATATTATTAAAAAAAACATAGGTAGAAATGGTAGCTACTGTATATCATACAATTTTATCTAGCACCAACTAATTTAATAATCCATACACTGTAAAACACGATAGTCTCAGGTATAATTGGTGAACGATTATAATCACTTAGTGTATGTGATACGAATCGATATGGTGTTAAATTTGGTTCACGGTTGTAGAACGGAAGTTCCCAAGACACAAAAAAAAAGACAAAACCACCCTTTTGACCTTGCCTTTCAAAATTGTGTCCTAGTTTCTACAAATTGTTCTATGATTTCTAGTGGGTCCAGCAGTGAGGGATTTTCTTATTATGGCAACATTTGTTCAAGAAGTACTAGTTAATTACTAAAAAGCACCGATTCAGCTTGCCTTTACCCTAGTTATGTTTTCATCTTTTACAAGCTCATTGTCTTTTCCAGAATATGCTTTCAAAGCCATCAATCAACCTGGCCTCACCTCGGTGGCCTGTAAGGGAGATGACACAGCAGTGTGTGTCACTCAGAAGAAAGTGCCAGTAAGTATTATAATGATCCTGTGGGATTAGCAATCTTCTTTCCTGACTCTTTACTTAAATCAATGTTATGTTGGAGCAGGGTGTTAGTCAAGCGTAGTTGGAAACCCACTTGCTCCAAGAGTCAAGAGTCAGTATTTAGAGCCTGACTCAGTCTCTGGTATACCGTAGCTACCATTTTATAAAATCTCAAGTTTTTCAAATTTATTCTGAATTTTTGGTTTTAGGTTGTGATAAATAAAAGATTTTTCAAATGTGGACAAATATTCTTTTTTACTTTAGTGTTTGCCATTGACAGTGAAGTACCAATATGGTCCAAGCAGTCTTGCCTAATGCTAACATATCCTAACTATTTATACTGTATAAATGAACTTGAGATTTTGAGTCCCAAATGTTGCAAATAATAATTGGTTCCATTTTAAATATATATACCAGTAACTATATACGTCCTAAAGCTATATATACCAACAAAATATTTTTTAAGCTTAGGCTAAAGCTTGCATATATTTTTGCCATTTTTACCTAGCCTTAATAAATAGTTTTTCTGGATGATAACTGATATTGCTTTTGTGTCATATATTGTGCGTGTCACATTCACCTTAACAAGGTACCATACATGTCCTTTTTTTCCCTCAGTCTCACTCTCACAGACTGCCACTTTGTTAAAACCAGTGCTGGGCATGGCGTTTCTGCAGTTTTTGCTTATTTTTAGCTTCCCACTCTTTCATGGCTTTAGGGCCAGTTGTCCTGAGTCAGTTATTACAGGCATTATCTGCAGTGGCCCTGTGACCCTTTAAGTTATTGCAACAATACTTGGTCTGCTCTAATTTTGGCAACACAAGTTTGATAATATTTATTACTAAGCTAAGTCTTTTGTTTTTGTTTTGATTTGACCATAATCATAGCTATCTATTTCACAGTTGAAAAGTAAGAATGCATAAAGACTAAGTAGCTAAACAATAGTTGTTGGTAGAAACACAATTACAGTATAGCCTATACCTTTATAGAAAAAATGGTGAGTAATTCGCACATTGCAAAATATGCTGCACATTCGTCGTACAACAGTTTGGAAGGGTGTGATAAAGTTCAATAATTGGTGCTGGTGGTAACCTTGTTGTGGAATCTGCTGCCAAGGCGGGCCTCTTGTTGTGCTACTTTGATAGGATGCAGAGCCGGGACCTGATGCGCATTCCTTCAGCATGTGACCCAGAGCTGTGGTTCTCCTGTTTTGCTTTCTGATCTTCTGAAGTGCACAGCCTTCTTCTTGACCTGGACCCATGGGGGGGGCACTGATCCATCGGGTATGTTTCCTCTCTTTCTTTGGAGGGTGGCTAATGTGCTCGCAGCCCCGCTGCTTCTGTGTTCCATCGGATGTTACAGCTGAGATCTTTTCTGGAATGCTGGCATGTCACTCATGTGACACCTGTTCCGAAGGCTCTGTCTCATCTCGAACCTCTGACTATAGATCCATCTCAATAGCTACCAGTTTACTAGAGGTTGGTTGTGTTGATATTCAGGGTGTCCTTTCCCCAACACAGTGTGGTTTTTGTAAGGGCTTGGGAACTATGCTCTGCTTCACACTCATGTGTTGCAGCTGGCACTTTATAGGTGTCATGAGGCAAAATTGGTCCAGCTTGACTTTGGTGCTGCTTTTGATCGCATGAATCACCTTGGGTTGCTACATAAGCTAAGGTTGATGGGTATTGGTGGCTCAGTTTACGCGGTTATAAACCAGATTTAATCTGATAGATGCCAATGTGTAGTTGATGGGAAGAGGAGTGAATTCTTGGATGTCTTTTCTTGTGTCCCACAAGCTAGTTGTCTGGGCCCTTTGTTGTTCATCATATATACAGCAGTCCTGTTTGATCTTGTTGATAATTTACCGGTACTTGTTGGTTACACTGGTGATGTTACTTTGCTGGCTGTTTGTGATAATCCTAGTAATAGGTTGGAGGTCTCAGAATCCATTCAGCGTGATTTGGCTTTTGGAAGTGATTGATTCTTGGTGTTCTAGGTGGGGGATGAGGCTAAATGTGGGCAAGACGAAGACCATGCTCGTGTCTAGGTCACCCCTCAGGGGCATAGGATGGGCTATAAGGTTAGGTTAATTAGGTTTGTCCATCCTATGTTATTAGGAGCAGCACCCCCAGGGGGATTGTATAGATCACCTTAGCGATTAGCTAGGCTTTCGCGCCCGACGTCTGTCTTTCGTGCCCACTCTGCCTCTTTCCATCTTCATACTCTTACTGGTGATGCTTTATTCTTTTCTTCCTCTTCTTTCCCGACTTGCTGTTCCCATGCGCATAGACTCGTGCCTGGATTCCATGCTTTCTTTGACATTGTTCATGTCCCTTCTTTCTTGTCTCATTGGATCATAATGTACTACTCTGTGGGAGGGAGGCTTAAACTAGGAATGTAATAAGTGTGTAGGTCACGTAGCCTACAGTGAAACCTGCTTTCCCCGCACTCATACTGAATGGTGTATCACTGCCTGTTGTTAATGACTTGGTAATCTTGGTGTCTATGTTGATCTAAAGTTGACGTCTAAGCCCCACACTTTTCGGTTGCCTCACGAGTATCGCAGAAAATTAGTCTTATGCGACGTGCTTGGAGAGTGTATGGTTCGGTAGAGTTGACACGTCGCTGCTTTAATTGCTATGTTCTCCCCCCCCCCTCCCTGAAGACTGCCCCTTTGTCTGAGGTGCTGCTGTCAATTGTCATCTGAATTTGCTTGAGAGAGTGGTTCGTCAGTGTGCGTTCATGCTGGATGGTGTGCCTTGTGATCTGGCGCATCGTCGCAGAGTTGAGGTCTGTTTTCTCTATAAAAATCTTATTACCCTAGTCATCCACTGTCTGTTTCTCTTCTGGAGCCATTTGTTTGCGTGAGGTACCTATACTCGGCATGCTGGTGCTCTTCATGAGTTTGCCTTGGAAGTTGGAACCTGTAAGATTCTGTACAGGCCAGTGTTCTCGTTAACTTTGCTGGTGCGGGTATTGGCAGCTTTATATAATGGGTAAACAGAGCTATTCTGTGATCTTCTCTTTATTTTATTTTTTTTTTTTTTGCTTGCTGGGGTGGTTGCGTGGGGGTTTGTTAACCTTATGGAGTTTCCTCCGTTCCCACGCCGCCAGTCTAGTGTATCTTTATAATAACAAAGGAAACTAATATATTAAACATGTAATCATTCAGGTCATAGAAGAAAAGGGGCTTGAATTATACAAATTCAACATCATATCATAGTCTTGTAATAAAAAATGAAGAAGAAATTCTCCCATTCTGTTGTAAAATAAAATGCATAACTCGTGAGAGAAGATCTCAAGTTAGCTATATCCATTTAAAATTTACAAAAAACATGAACTTTTTACTACTAATGAACCTATAAGATTTAGCTACTAAAATGTCAACACAGCCTCAACCTCTTGGGAGATGGCATGCTGCTCAATTTGGCTTTCACTGATGAAAAGAAATCAGATGTTCAGCAAACTCTAAAACCATCAGAATGATAGAGATAGATCTGTAAGAGTGGCAGAACACCATAATCCACTCTGTGTAATAGTCTGGGCTACTATCACTGCTAGTGGGAGATCCCCTCCAGTTTTTGTTCCTTCAGAAGTCAAACTTAAGTCACCATTACAATATTGCCGTATTGGAAGCAGAGCTGCTTCCATGGGTACAATATCTCTTTGGTAGTGTAGCACTGACCCTTCAACAAGACTTATATTCCAAAATAACTTTATTCTGGATTTTGTCGCACATTCCAGCATTTCTAAGCTAAAACCCCTCAGGGGCATAGGATGAGCCATAGGGTTAGGTTAGTTTATGTTTGCCCATCCTGCATTATTGGGAGAAAAGGTTAATTTAGCCATTAGCTAGGCTTTTGGGGTGTCTGTCTTTCGTGCCCACTTTGCTTTCATACTTGTACTAAACTTACCTGCTTTCACCTGTTCTTTCCCAACTTGCTGGTCCCTTGCACATTGATCCTGTATTGGAACACTTTCGAGCATTTGTTCCACGTTTCTATTGACATACTGTGTGCCCCTCCTTTTTTCCTCTGTGAGATCACCCAAACTACTCTATTATATTAAAATAATCAACCATGGATGTTGAGGAGCCTGGATTTGAACCCACTGGACTTCTCTGTTTGATCCATCTTGGAAAGTGAGGTCTGCAAAACTCCACATGATTTGCTGGACACCATGACGTCTAAGCTGCATGGTTAATGGGCTTTGATTAGGCAAGAAGTACTTCATGCCACCTGTGAAGCTTTCAAAAGTATTGTAGATGGAAGTCTGACGTTTTAAAAGAGGAGGCCATATAGCCTAGCTATACATGTACTGAAAAAATGCTGCTGATTCATGTTTAAGTGTCAATGAGCTAGCTATAGGCTGGTCAATTTAATAAATTTTCAATTTCAGTACTTTTTGTTGAGACAATTGATTCTAAGACACTTTGGGGTCTCAGTATAGTACCGTAAGGTTGGGCTATTTCTTCACCCTGATGAGTACTTTCGCCACGTGGCAAAGTTGTCAGTTTTTTTTCGCCATTGCGGCAAAAGTTTTGAAAACTGAAAAAGGGTGCAAGGTCCATTTCAAAGATGATAGAATTGTTAATTTAAGACAAAAAACAAGCCCCTCAGACAAATGTTAAAGTCAGTTGGACGTCCAAGTTGAGTATACAACTTTGATGTCCAATTGACTCTTTAATATTTGTCAGAAAGGCTTGTTTTTTGTCTCAAATTGAAGACAATTCTGTCACCACTGAAATGAACCTTGTACCATTTTTATGCTGTTGAAACTTTTGCCACAATGACTAAAAAACTGACAACTTTGCCACGTGGCGAAATTACCCCTCGGGATGATGAAATAGCCCAACCTTACGGTATATATGCAGCCTACCTCAGCGTGTGTGCCACGTTGGAAGGAATATATAGGATAGATTTGGTCCAGCTAGAATAGATGGCTTATAGAACTTATTAGCACACATATGATACCATACCTGAATCTCAAGTAGGCCAAATACTGTACATGCATACTTTTTTTTTAATCTAAATGGCTCTGTTATGGCCAAAAAAACTTTTTTGCTGGAAGTCAGTCAGAGGGATGTTGGCTGCAATCTTCCCTAATAGGCTACTGGTAGGTATGTCTTGCAGGACAGTCTAATGAGAAGTTTTCTTTTGTTTTTTACAAACAATGGAGCCTTTCCACTAGTGAAAATTCCCGCACAAAACATGCAACAGGATATTATACCCACGGTAGCAGCAGATGTTGCATGCTGCACAGTTGTGCTGAGAGAGCCCTGGGAATGATTCCCAGGCCAGGTGACCAATCTTTCTCCAAAGCATTCGGCACACTGAATCAGCTAATACACATAGCTATCGTGGACGGTCAAACCCTGGAAACTCGCCTAACCTGGAACTATTTTATTTTCCAAGCATCGGAACTTTCTTCCTGGTTAAGCGGGTAATGTTCTGGACGTCAATGAAGTCCTGGAAAATCAGCTTCATTTTTCGACTGTCTGAAGTGACACCCCGGAAGCACTATCGTCTCTCACGACGATTTTGCGTTCACATAAGCTTTCCTGCGCGCGCCGCTACTAAAATAAACGCTACCTAAGCAAATATAACCTAACTCAACTTTACTTAACCCAATCTAACCTCTCTAACCTTACCTAACGTTATCTAACGTTACCTAATGTTACCTAACGTTACCCAACATTACCAAACCTAACCTAACCCAACTTAATCAGCGATACAGCGGGCAGCGCGGTGCACCAACGTGAATGCCGCTCTCGCGCACACCATCTGCGCACGCAAAATCGTCGCGAGAGACGATAGTGCACCCCGGAACGTGGGGTTTGCCCGCTTTGGAAAAACCTTGGTTCCCCGGAAGTGACGCTGCACAGAAGTGCAAAATGCATTTCTACTCACGTCTGTGGTTCCAAATCTGAGGCAAATTCCGGAAAGTGAGTCAGTTGCAGCGCTACCCTCACTTGTGCATGAACATTCTTCTGGGAACTGTATGTGATTGTACTGTATGTGCAGTATTTTTCTCGGTGGCTTGCTCAAATCTGAGGCAAATTCCGGAAAGTGAGTCAGTTGCAGCGCTACCCTCACTTGTGCATGAACATTCTTCTGGGAACTGTATGTGATTGTACTGTATGTGCAGTATTTTTCTCGGTGGCTTGCTCCAAAAAAACAACTGTCGGTAGCACCAGACCCGCGACAGCGCCCAACGCTGGGAGCGTCTAAATCGTAGCTTGGACTGTTTCGAGGTGTAACCCTCATTCTAGACAGCTTTTGGTGTTCTATTTTTTCTTAGGCCCTACCCACCTGGTAGCTACCTCAGGAGCCCAGCAGCAGCATTCCTCAATCTGTTACGACTCGTGCTACTGTTAACATCTCCATCTGTGCTTTGGTCTCAGCTGCTGCTCTGTGTTCACCTATCGATCTCAGAGCTTGGGAAACGCTTCGCTTATTCTTTATTTGTGCTCTGTTTCGGTTTTTCCTATTTGGAAATGTGTTTTTACCGTTTTTAGTGATACGTTTTGGAGACTGTGTTTGGTGTGTGATCGGCCTAGGGTGCTGCGATCTTTGATCCTAAAACCCTTGTCTCCTTGTGTTCACAGAACTGCAGCAGCTGTTTTGTTCATGAAGACCAGTGATGGTGTTTTGTGTTTTGAAAAAAGTTAATGTAAATGATTTTTCCTCAGCGTAGAGGAATAAATACTTGTTGGTAGGCACTTGTGCCCTAAGAATTCCAACAAGTATATTGTTTGCTTAAATAATTCGTGGTAGGCCCAGTGGCTCTAACAATTCCGCAAAGTGTATTGCCCTAGGGTTTTTGCTTCCTTTGCGGTGGTGGCCTTTACGGCTTTTCTGTGTCACCTGTTAACGTGACATCAAAGACCGGATTGTAGGCCTTTGTTGCTCTAACAATTCCATCTCGCAGAGCGATACATTTACGTGGTAAGCACTTGTGCCCTCAGAATTCCACCAAATATATTGTTGCCTCAAGTCTTGGTCGGTAGGCCTTAGTGCCCTAACAAGTCCGCCAAGGATATATAATTTTACTAGCTTGGTTAGGCTGGACGCCGTCAAAAGGTCGCCAGGCATGTATATCCTCACTTGGTTGGTAGGCCTTAGTGCCCTAACCAGTCCGCCACTACGGTTCCCGAGTGTCTTATCCGCAGGAGATGTTGCAGTTCCTGCTGACGAGGTTAGTATTGTAAAGTTAGGTAGGTTCTCTACTTTTCTCTTTCTGTCCCGTGAAGTGGGCTGTTGATCGAGATAGCCGACCTGGTATGCGGGACATCTCTAGTCTCTCGCGTTTGGAAGGGCACAAAAGGGGCCCCACCACTTGAGTGTCTCCTATACTTTGCGCCTTGTTTCCCTGCCCGTAGTAGCGCACGTCGCCACCACGCCTACCCAATATGCGGTATTTGAATACTGCACAAGTAGCTTCTCTGTTGAAACGCCTGAGTTGCGGTTACGGAGGGGAAACAAAATATACAGTAATAATAACCAGTCCGCCAAGTAGCTATACATATGATCTCTTGGTTGGTTAGGCTGGACGCCCTCGAAAGGCCGCCAATCATAGAGATTCACACCTTGGATGTAGGCCCTAGTGCCCTAACAAGTCCGCCAAACACGCACACACACTCTCACACTTGGTTGGTAGGCCTTGGTGCCCTAAGAGTCTGCCAAGCTTATACATTTATACTTGCTTGGTTAGGCTGCACGCCTTCGCAAGGCCGCCAAGCATGTATATTCTCACCTGGTTAGTAAGACTTATTTCCATAATAAGTTGGTAAGACTTATTTCCATAACAAGTTGGTAATACTTATTTTCATAACAAGGAAGGCTCTAATCGGCCAGATTCTCGAACTGGGCCGATTTCCAAGATGGCGCTCGGACGCCTGAAAGCTGGCAGGTCAAAAAAAAAAAAAACTGGAGGTGCACTCTTGCTACCCTAAGGGAGTGCAAGAGTGAGTGACCACTTCGTTTTATGGCTAAGCAAAAAAAAAACGGGAGGAGCCCTTTTACTTCCCTAAGGGAGTAGGCTACAAGAGTGACCACTCGTTTTTGTGACTAAGTCTAAAAATCTGTAGGTCAATGCAACTTCAATAGATTTACAGAGGGTCAAAACTTGATAATTCTTGCCCTCACATAGGAGGTTGGGACCTCTCAGAATCCTGTTAGGAAACATCTCTCGTCTGGTATCAGGGTTTGTGACAAGCTGGGTTTGAGACGTAGAGACCTGTTTTTGGGACTTAGTCCGATAAGGGAGTCTTCCCTTGGGACTGAGTGTATCTCCTTAAGAAGCACACAGGTCCTAATCTCGGGAAAACACATAGGTAGAAACCTCGTAGAAGCGCTGCAGTTATGATATATGGACTTAATCCTCTACAGACGCGTGGGCGCAGTTTCCAAAGGATTGTTGGGACTCGACTTCAGTGCTGTATATCGAGGTCGAATAATAGTTTACCTTAGAACAGGTACTGCTTGGGGCAGAGACTGCTGGATTCGGTTGGAGACAAGAATGAGTTGTCAGTTGGGCATAGGCGAATCATTGCCCCTGCTACGATGGTTAGCAGAACGATGTAGCTACCCGAGGTTGGATGCCAGGGCTCAGGCGCTGACGGGTCCCTTTTAACTAACACAGTCTTCCGAATTAGTCTGTTTTCCAGGACCTGGGGGTTTAGTCTTGGAAAGACTTCAACCTGAGATTTAGGAGGACAGTATTCCCAAAATAGTCTAAGCCAAAGTCTTTGACTTGGTTCAGGCATTATGCTCAGCGGCACCTTGGCTGGACTCCGGAGGTTTAGGAAAATTCCTCCAGAACGGAGTTTTCTTGAAGAGAGGTGAATTAAACAATTCTTCCGGACTCCTCCAGGAAGGCTCTGTGTTGAATATCGGTCCGGTGTGTCCTACACTTGGACCTTGCTTATGGGGCTCTTGAAGTCTTATATGAACATGATTCTTTTCTTGGCTCAGAAGACCCCTCCTTATGAAGCTCTAAGGCAGCACTCTCATCATAGCCTGGGGTGGCTTTCTGGCCAATCTGTTAGTAAGAAATCTAGGCTTCAACCACAGATGGTTGTAGATTCAGGGTCTGCTTTCTGCGAGCGATGCAAGTTTGGTTTCTAAAAAAAAAGCTTCAAGTGGGAACAGTTTGGTCCCGTCGGTAAGAAACGGGTTAAACCACAGAGGTTGGCCAGTGCTTGATGAGCGGACGCGAGGCTAGTCAGATCTTGCTACCTTCTTGAGCCAGCAAAGCCAAGGTAGGGACCCCCTCGCAACAGTCTTTTTTTTTCCGGCATAACGTTTTCTCCCAGGAGAACCGGATGTTTTTGACCCCAGAGGTGCTGAGTAGTCCTGTTTACAAGCTCCCTGCAGGGAAACTCTCCTCAGGCTCTTCCTGAT
>LQNS02278080.1:9831976-9843125 GCA_001587735.2 Parhyale hawaiensis
AGATGAGGCGTAATTAAGTGACATCACCCGAAGCACCGTTGAAAATGAACATGTCCAAACACGGGCATGCAGGCAAGCGCCCAAGTGCCTCCCCGTATCCAAGATACCCTCTCCGCAACAAAGAAGTTGGGTACCTCGTAATTTTTTTCTTCAGTATTAGATAGGGGAAAATAAGGCTTCGGACAGACGGACGGGCGGACTGACAGACAGCTCTCTTATTATAGTATAGATTGCTTTGTACTTGTGACCCCTGCAGCAAATCTCGTTTCAGTAAACAAACTAAATTTACTTTACATTTTAGTACGTAGGCACTGCTTTGATGTGCATAAATAATTTGAAGACCAATGAAGCTGCAAGTGTTTTGCTTGTTAAGGGATCGAATTAGACTATTTATTACCCACAAACAAAAAAGGTGATTGTCACCAGTTAGTGAAATGAGAGAGGTGATAACGTTGTCATGCTAAGTGTAGCTATATTTGTTTGCTTAAGTATAACTAATTGTACGCATATCTTTTTACTCAATAATTGCTCGAAGGAATTGAACCATCACCACAATCTTTTGTAGGTACTCAGGTGGGTTGACCTAGATGTGAAAAATGCCAAAATGTATGACTCAAAACTTTCAACTTCGTTATGTCTTTTAACATCACTAACAACCCCTATAAATTTCGTAAAGATCCATTTATTATTGTTTGATTTATAGCATTGAGAAAAATGAGGCAGACAAACAAACGAACGGTTGGACATGTCTTCACCAAAAGTAAATCATCTGTTGCTCCTATGGCTCCTAACATAGCCTATCTAACAATCCCTATAAATTTCGTCCAAATCAGTTCATAAGTTTTTGAGTTATCTTGGTGACAGACAGACAAACACTACGAAAACATAACCTCCTTGGCGAGGTAATTATAATAACTAGTGGCCCATGCCGTCATTATAAATGAAGGCAAAAAATTAACACTTCACCAAAACCCCCGCCGTCTTTTGGGCTTCCTCATTTTTCCTCTATCTAATACTGAAGAAAAAGATTCCAAGGTACTCAACTTTTTTTTTTGCCTTTTGAAATCTGAATTTTCTCCCATCTTATTAGTTATATTTTTCCCCTATCTAATACTGAAGAAAAAGATTGCAAGGTACCCAACTTTTTTTTTTTTGCCGAAAAAAAATTGCAAGGTACCCCACTTTTTTTTACATTTTGAAATCTGAATTTTCTCCTATCTTATTCCCATAGAGCATGACAGGAAAGATATAAATATATAAATAAATAAAAACACGACGTGAATTATTATATAGTAGATAATAAATAGCCAGAGCTGAAGAGCATTATGTAGTTCAGGGAGACTGTCGAAAGAAATTTAATAATGAAGTAGCTACTTTGGTAACCAATTATTGATTATTATACAAAAGAACTCTTTAAGGTTGTTGGCAGTAAAGATTTATGAGTAAGAATGAACGAAATGATTTCTTACTACCGTACCTATGTTGTTCAGAGTATAAATTACTCAAGACTTGGCTGTCCTCATGAAGTCTGGCATTTTCTCAAAGATTCCTTAAGCTGATTTTAGAACTTTATATACACCAGACTAAAACACTTTATAATTAACATTGGGATTTCAATTATTAACAAAAACTTAGTACAGATGTAAGCATTGTGTTCATTACCTGCAAGACCGACAAACACATCAATCTGTGCAGTCTAATTCTGACTTATGCAGCATTGCATTTGTTGAAGCTCCTGATGGTGAATTTGTAATATACCATGATAATTGCCTAGGTTACTGATGATTCAATCAGGCTGTCCACCAATAAAAAAAATATGCTTTGACAACTGTGGTTCTAACTAATAAATACATTTCTTTGATTAGTTAGAGCTTTGAAGTAATCTTATTTTTTTTTAGCCAATTTGGCCCTCTAGTACACTTTACAGGGGGCACCTGAACATATTTTTGAAGTGTACAAGCAAGTATAATGCCATATGTGGTTTAGTATTGCAGTGTTGAGTATTTTTAAGCTGTTATTCACTTCTATTCAGCTTTTATTTGCTCCATAAATGCATCTTTAAAAAAAAAATAAAAATGCTACCATCTTGGTTTTTTAGGTCGGTTTGTTAATGTCAACTCTGATTTATACTCGAAACTGTAGAACAGTCATTTCTTAGGTTTCCATATGACACTGGCCAAAGTCGACTTTTCATCATTGCTGGTGTCGTCACATAAACATTGTACTAGATGCATTTATCATTTTTAGTGGGTGTTTAGGAGACGTATTAATCTTTTTTATGCAGGTATTCGCTATTTCTTACAACGTCTAGTTACCAAGTCACAGTTTTTTTTATCACAAATGGGTCTCCATTGGACGAGTGTGTCTCCTTAGGGCCCCTTACCCTAACCATCATTACCTACCGTATGTATTTTCAAGAAATTCATGTACCATCTAACTTTATTTTCAAGATAAAAATTACAAGTAACTTCAACAAATTATCACATTTATTTGTATCGTCTCTGATATTGCTCACTTTCTAGTATAGTTTCGGGAGCCCTATCGGTAAAGTATCGACAATATTAGGTATTGGTATCCACAGTGAAAGTGGTATTGGTACACTTCTACAGTAACAATCTTCTAATCTAGATTTGATTACGAGCAATAGACTGGCCCTTTCCCGCTCCCAGAGAGAGCCACAGCCAAGGCTTCGGCTCGCTCCAAACTATTGATTGATATTGTGCTAATGAGAGGAATTTTGGTTCAGCGGACTCGCGGTACCAAGTCATGGTGGCCCAGCATGAGGCCAACAACTTCAAGTACAAGTACGGCTACGACATGCCAGTTGATGTCCTCTGCCGCCGCATTGCTGACATCAACCAAGTCTACACACAGAATGCCGAGATGCGCCCTCTCGGCTGCAGTGAGTTCTTTTTCTAGCCGTATCATCCTTTTGATAGGAATATCTGATTCTCCTTGCATACCTACCATTATTGTTGCTATTGTTAATGGCAGCAGGTACCCCAGTGCTCTTAGTCGAATAGTTTTTATTGTTTTAAGAACCAAGTACGTAGTTTTCCTTGGAGTTATGAGAGCCATGGTTGCAGGTTTGGTAAATTAGTATGTGTGAGGTCCTGTTCCTGCTTCTGGAACTAATGTTTGCCTGTCTTCGACTCCTTGTTATAATGTTTTGCTAAGATATTGTATTTAGCATTGAGCGAGACTGTTCACGTGGGCAGTCTAGGAAGTAGCTACTGAAGATGTGCCTACTTATCTACAGAGATAGATGAAGCTTTGCAAACTTGTTGTTTAGTTTCATTTTTTGTCAGTCAAGTCTCAGTTGTGATACTAGTGTCTAAAATGTAGCTGGATTAGAGTTGTGTACTTTTTCTATTCTCCAAATTATGCATTTTTTTGGAGTCAGTATCATACTCCGCCTCTGAACCTCACGCTATGCCACCTTATTGAAGGGCTAGCATGACTAGTGCAGTAACATATTAGATTTAACCCTAGGGTTAAGGCTGTAGTCATATTAGCTCTCAATTATGGATGCTTCGTCCCAAAGCTTAAGTACTTCATTATGTGAAATACAAGGTGGATGATTAGTTGTGTAGGTTGCCCCTCTAAAGAAAAAAGTAAAGCTGCATGCAGACGAGAAGCAAAAATTGCTGAGGGAGCTATGTCGCCAACAAGTGCTCTATCAGTCTTGGAGAAAAAGTTGCTGGAAAGACGCATTCAGCGGGATGGATCTAGACCAATCTTTTTCCTAGCTTTCGAGCAATTCTTGATAGACTTCACAAGTGGAAATCATTAGAATATACCTCTATGTCAGTAAGTGTTTTATGAATAGCATAAACCTCTTCTCTATTCTTTTTAAGATCTTCTACTCTCACCAAGATCACCTAAATATAACATAAACATTAGATGAGATGAATGATCAAATCACACGACCAAATACAAAACCACAAAGGAAATATATGTATAATATACCATGAGAAAATCTTCCCATTAATTCAGGTAACTTATCCTAATTGAAGAATTTATTTCGCTGTTGTATTGTGCTCCTTTCGGCTACGGTTTGAAAACTCATAATACTGTATAATAATAATATTAAATGTCAGTAAGTGTAGTCGTAAGAAGCGTTTCATTTCAGTGTAGGATGCTTAATCTTAGTCTCTTTTCTTGAAACGTTTTCCAGGTCGTTTACCGGGACATCAGGTGGCGGCATCCGCCGCTTCAGCCAGCGGGGCGAGCAGCCACAAGGTCCCGGTGTCAGCCAGGTGGCTCTCCGCCACCCAGCCAGTCCGAGCCTACGTCGGGAGCACTGGCCTGCCAACCATGCCCACTTGTGAAGTCGGCGAGGTAGGACCTCTGGCGCCTACCTCCTCCGACTTCATGACTCCTTCTAACAGCGAGCTAAATAGCTCGTACGATAAAAAGAAATAAAATGAGAAAAAAAGGAAAAATGAAATAGCAGAACTTCTACCTGCAGGGCACAAGGGAACACATTCAACTCTATGAGTTGATGCCCTCTCCCACTGCCTATCTTGACCAAGACTGCAGGTGAAGTTAAAAAAAAAAAAACTTCTACATGCAGGTGATGGGATCACACTCAACTCTAGGAGCTGGTGTCCGCACCCATTACCTGTCTGAGAGTTTGGGGTTCCGGGACTTGGCATTGCGCCCAAGTCCCATGACACCGCTCTCAAGACAGCAGAAGTTTAAAATAAATCAGAGGTGGCAGTGCACGGAGTTGGTGCGCAACCTCAGCCCGCGGCCATTGAAATCCGACTACACTTGGAGTCCTTGAAGGTAAAAACCCTAGAGAGGTAACTTTACCGCTAGCTGCCCCTGCGACCGCTCTAACCATGAGCCCACTTCCTCGAGTTCTTGGAGCTCTCCGCCCTATTTCGGAGAGCTCCGTCTCGGTGCTGAACGCAACTCATTACGTGCAGACACTAAGACAGGTCTCAGCCTCAGTGTTCTCACATCCCACGTTGCTCCTCTTCTGGTATGTCTCAAACTTTTACCGGCCAGTGCTTCCCGAACCTTCACGACCTTCTCCAGCTACCTTCTTTTATCCTACACAAGGCAGTAATAAGGAGTACCCAGCAGGGGACCTCGCCTACCAGAGAGTATACGTCTCACGACCTCTTTGGTTACGCTTTGGGAATACAATTCCCAGGGCGTTCAAGGCTCTCTTATTATTACTATGCCCAGATCTCACTATTACGGACAGACGATTGGCCCGTCTGGAACCGTAGGTCACCAAATTCTCTTTTCCTTCGTCCAGAATAGACTCGGGGCTTAAAACGGCGCTTTTTGGAAGCACGCGCGGCATCCCCACTCGATATAGCCGTACTTAGTGGACACGTGCCAACTTCGCACTATCACTCCTGCAAAACACCGATTAATAATACTTTGTTCGTGCTTACGTGCTGGCCTTGATTTGGCGTAGGCGCCGATAGAGGTTGCGCCTGAGGACACATGCATAAGGCTCAGGCACCAGTTACACACGCCTACCTCCTGCAGAAGGAAAAGTTGCGTGCCGTAGTCTTCTTACTCTCGCTCCAGCCATGAAGAAATGAGGATCTTGTGATCTTTCTCGAATACTTGTGAGAACGTCATGCGACGCTCCGAGTCTTTCTTCGGCAAGTAAAAGCCATCTTGCTCCTGGAAGCAGCAAGATTTGCAATAAGGATATCGATAGAGACAGCTGCCCTCCAACACCTCATACTCCCGCCAAGCCCCACAACGCATCAATGGTAGAAACAAGGATTTCAAGAATCCCCCTTTACCAAGCGTTTACTGGTACGTACGAAGTGTTTTGTTATCTCTGGTGAAGGGACGTTTTGCTACTAGTGACAAGGATTTGATCTTTGGGGTACAATTAGTATAATTGTATTCAAGCTGAACTGTACCTTCTCGTTGTGGTACCGTTAGTATACCTACTTGACGTTTCTCTTCTTCACTACTTCAGAGTTTTTATTTCTTTTTCCATCACAATCTGAAGTGTGGGTAGAACTAACGCAGTCAGCGGCCGGTCTTACCGGACCGCGGTTTTCCTTTTTTTCGTTTATTTTGAGTTTCGGAACTACTGATAGAAGAGAGGTCGGCCGTCGGCGTGAAGCGGCGGACCCTTGGCCTTCCCCCGCTTCCTCCAGTGCGGGCACTGCGCCGAGCTCCAACCACGGAAGAACTGAATGAGATGTTGCCGTACCAGCCCCCCGAACGCATTGGCGGAAGGGTTGCAGTAGACGCCGGTCGCGGCGGCGAGAACGTAGACGGTTTGGACAGGAACCGTCCAGTTTCCCGTTCGGGCAGGAAGCGCAGAGAAACTTCAAACGTTTCTTTCATATCTCCACCAAAAAAGGAGACGACATCAGTGGCATAGATATAAGAGCTTACAGCCAGAGGCAGCGGACGCTGGGAGGCAAGCTTGCCAGGGTCACGGAGACGAGGGCCGGCACACTTCCGGTCGAAGTCAAGAGCGATGACGAGTGTGAGGACGATATGGGGAGTTGAGGTCTCCGCCTCCCCCGATGACCGCCTCAACCAAATTAAAGGCACGCTTTGAATTTAAATAAGCCAAAGTACACTGATGGGGATCTCCTCCGTGCCCTGTCAGAGTCCGGAGTGAGGGGCGTTTATAGGGTGAAAAAGAAAAATGGTGGAGACATTGATACTCCCATTTATATCCTCACTTTTGACGCTCATATCCTCCAACCAGCAGTGGGGGTGAAGTGCCGTGTGCGGCTCTATATTCCCCGCACCCCGCTGGTGCTTCAAGTGCTAACAATACGGACACGGAGCAAAAATGTGTCGTTGAATCACCCCAATATGCCAAAATTGTTCAAGACCCCAACACCAACAACCATGTACCGCTCCAAATAGATGTGTCAACTGCAATAAATCACACCCAGCTAACTCACCAACTTGCAGTGTTTATAAATATAAACAAGAGGTCCTGACTACCCAGGCCAAGGAGCACGTTAGCTACGGCCCCCGTCCGGTTCAGGGACCAACCAACCTGGTGCATAACAGTCTCAACTTTCTGCCCGGCACGCAGTGCCCAAAAAAGAAAGACTCCACTCTCTAAATCTCTATTCATGGATCACGTGAGAGACCAACATAGTGACTCTACCCACATCTATACCGATGGCTCTAAAACGGGAGACCGAGTTGGATGCGCAGACGNTGGATGCGCAGACGCTGCGACTGGTAAAACTAGCGCATGCCGACTATTACCGGAGACCTCGATTTTCACCGCCGAGCTGTTCGGCGTGTACGTGGTGCTGCTCCTCATTAGAGACAGCGATGAGAGCAACTTTACTGTATTCTCCGACTCACTGAGTATAGTACAGGCCATTCGAGCATACGACAGCGTCCAACCCGTCATCAACCGAATAGCAAGCACGATACCAAAATTGCAAGAGGATAGAAAGTCCGTGTGTATTTGTTGGGTGCCTGATTATGTGGACATCGCGGGCAATGAACTCGCTGATAAGTCGAGGTAGGTGGCCCAGTCGGATATGCCTACGGCAAACCGTGCAGTCCCTTGCCGAGACTATAACCCACTAATCAAACGAAACCTACGCGAGCTATGGCAATCCCAGTGGTTGGCGTACAGAAATAATTAGGAACACAATCAATGAAACCGTCCGAAAATGGCATCGTCAAATAGCGACGACCGCCGGATGTACGTACTGTGCTGCCTACGTATTGGGCACACGACTATTTGCGGATGAGACGTCCACAATCCTATTGCTGCGACTGCGCCGTACCTCTCACTCTCACTGTATTGCATTCAATGGCCTTGTGTCCTCCCTTCTCGAACGAGCGGAAAGACTGCTATCCGGACAGCATGGTCAGGATGTTGACTCCATCCTCCGAGGAATGCTTTCTGAGGGACCTCGTAGCCAATTTGACAGAAATGCCCTGAAAAGTTTTTCTTACCAGATGTAACCTTTATCACAAACTGTGATGAATCCTTTACGATAACTGCTATCGTCAACTACGGCTCTACCCTTTTCTTTGTGAATTACATAACTATATGTAAAATTAATAATGATAATGTTCTCCGTCTCCGTACTACTTTTTAATATAAAATGCGACAAGTTCCGCGCCCTAGCGGCGCACGAGCCTGTGGTTAAACACAGGAATAGTTCGGCGCGATATAGACAGTGTGCCACTGAAGCGCTAGTAAAATGTCTACTACTACTACTACTACTTAACCATAGAACATGGTTGTAAGGTCAAGTTGTCCGCACTCCCCGATTGCAAGATCCACGTGAACTGGTTCATGCTGCAGCTATATGCATACAAGGCCCAGAGGATTGCACGGCTGCAGTCAACCACCGATTGTCAGAGCTGTTTCGCAGAGAGGACGGAAGGCTCAGGAAACTGCGACTCTCCCACATACCCTTTTTTTTTTTGTTAGAGTCAGTACTCGTGCAGTAGCGTATGATCGCCATAAACGCTAACTCAGCAATCTATGCACTTAATACAAGAACTCGCATTTGAGACCCTAGCACTCTTTAACATCTTGCCCCTGCGAGTTTTGTGTTGTGCCCAAACCCTTTGTATATACTAAATATACAAGCTAACGAATTTTACAATCATTATGATAACATGTACATTCCATTGTGCAGGCATGATCCTCACTGCATATGATGACGAGCTGGGTCCTTGTGTTTACAAAACCGACCCTGCTGGTTACTTCTGTGGCTCCCGAGCGTGTGGCGCTGGGGCAAAGAATACTGAAGTCAACTCCTTCCTCGAGAAGAAGTTAGTGTTGTGTGGCCATATTTCACTTCTTTATAGGACTTCCGTCATTTTTAATGGTGACACCGAATATTTTTGTACAATTTTAGGTTTTCAAAAACGGTACGTTGTACCAACATCTCTGAAAACTATGAGACTATCTTTTGCTGCATGATGAATTTGTAAGCATCCAGAGAGCTGCGATGGCTTCTCCAAGCCGAAGGGTTAGCGCCAAGTTATTAGGTATGTTTAAGTAAGTATTGAAAATAGATGTATGGTACTAGGTACCTACTGCTAGTGTCGCTTCCTTTCTTTGTTCCGTTCCTGTCTTTACTTTGTTGTTGCGGTACTTGATGGGATAATTCATCTGGAGTCGTTGCTGTGCCTAAAATAGTGTGCCACTCTAAATATATAAATTTCGTTCTTCAGTAAATGTATAGCTACCTGCCTAATTGTTGCAATCCCTCTGCTTTTGCCCCACAGGGCATAGATTCGGCCGCAGGATTAGGTGGCTTAGGTTCGCCTATCCTATGTTATGGGGAGCAGCGACCCCGGGGGATTGTGCAGGTTACCTTAGCCATCAGCTAGGCCTTCGGGACGTTTGTCTTTTGTGCCCACTTTGCTTCCTTGTACTTTTATAAAGGAACCTACTGATGATCTTTTATTTTTTTCTTTCCCGACTTGCTGTGCCCATGCGTTGATCCTGTTGGGGAACACCCTCTTGCATGGGCTCCACGTTCATCTTGGAATACTGTATCTCGCTTCCTTTTTTCTTTCTAGTACCTTATTGAAATCAGTGTAAACCCCGTAATGCATGTAGTTTTACGGAAAAAATGTTGAAATTTTTAGCCGTTTCGGTGAGTGTGAAGTTAGCACACTAAGAAAGCTTCAAAATTATTTGGGAACAACACTTCTTTGTTGCTGTTATACGCTCGAGTCTTTGCTTATATAGCATTGATTATCACCTGCGAGCGAAGCCAAGAGCGGTGATAATGTTTTTGCTGAAGATTTAAGTTTGTATAGTTGGTTGGGTTTTTGTTTGTCTGTCCACCCAATAAGTGGTCGAAAGAGTTGAGCAATGTTCACAACTTTATGTAGGAAGTTTGGTAGGGTGATCTAGATATGACCATGTAAAAAAATTAGGCCTAACTGGCCATAAAAAAATGACGGCGTTGTATTTTACCACCACGGGGGCGAATTTTCCTCCACCGCGGCAAATCGTCTTACGCTTCGGGGCGTTCTAATTTTTTCCTATGTTATTGAAGAGCTAATCTCTTGGATTGGGGCTGTGCCTTAACCTCGTCATCAAAAATCACTGCGTTGAGTTTGCCTCCTACCGCGGGTGATGGTCTTGCGCCACGAGGCGTTCTAGTTCTTCCCTTTCCTTGTGTGAGATGAGTGAAGGTGGTCAGCAATTTCAAAGATTTGCTTGAGGACCAAGAAAAGTAGGAGTGAGGCACCTCAGATACGCGTTGGGTCACCTGGGCAGAGATGTGACCAAACTAACAATACCAACCAGTGCAGTAATGGATTGTGTGTTGCAGGTACCGAACAAAAACCTCCATGGATCGTGACGCAACCATCCAGTTAGCTATTACGTGCCTCATGACGGTACTTAGCGCAGACTTCAAACCCACTGAAGTCGAGGTTGGGGTTGCCTGCAAAGATGAGCCCGAATTCAGGTGAGACAGAGGATTTCCTATGGCAATTAAGTATATAAATAATTCTCTTTATTCTCCTTAAGACAGAAATGGAATCGGTTAACGTTGTGCTACGTTTTGCCAGACGTAGGATTGTCAACCCCGATTGTGTGACTTTTCTATCCCCTCTTCATTAATATGTAAGAACGGTAATTGAAGCTCTACCAGGACGATGGTGTTCAAAAACAATGTTCATTCCAAATTCTATGCAACGCATTTATTCAAATGCTATAACAATGCACTCGCTTAAAAAGTGCTTTCCTTACATTGATGTTATGCTACCTATCCATTATGATTGTAAGTGCCGAACCGTTAAGATTAACATTTTTCGGTAGTCTAACTGAAACAGGGAAAAGATATGATGTAACATAGTTGCTTGCAGAAATAAACTCGTATCTCAGTATGCTGTTAATCGCTGACAAAGTGAAACTGTTGTTAGATTAACAAATCATCGTGTTACAGGAGGAGGTTTGACGCTGTCGTATAGGACACGTGTTATTGCAATTCCTCTAATTTAAAGCCTGTTTGTACGGTGCAACTTTTGTCGCACTACACGTCTTGTGTGGCCCCCTCACCGCCGCTCTAAAATCCCTCAAGCTCCTCCCTCTTAACCTTCCTTCCCATCTTTTACTCCTACTGATCTTTCTTCAATCTGTTCTTACTCTTCTTTCCCGACTTGCTGTTCCCATGCGCGGAGATCCTGTGTG
>LQNS02278080.1:9898559-9932737 GCA_001587735.2 Parhyale hawaiensis
TTTTTTCTATTCTCTTGTTTTCTCCACCCGCTGGGCTGGTTGCGTGGGGGTTTGTTAACCTCATGGAGTTTCTCCGTTCCTGCGTCGCCAGTCTGGTGTGATTTAATAATAATAATAAATAATAGTGGAGAATGCATGAATTGATCGTCACTTTCCACATTTAACTATGAGTGTTGGACTAGTTCATGGAGCCATATTTTGTAACGACGCCTTTTGTGTTGATGTAAGTTTTATTCCCTATATCAAAAGGTATTTCTTATACTTATTTCTAAAACAGTGAGGCCTTTTTTGAATAATTATGATTTTGTATCTTAATTTATTCAGCGCTTCTACACAAGCGCACATACAATGAGTTATTGGATGGGACTACTAAATGAAATAAAACGATAGCCAATAGAGCTAACGGGATCGTAGCCTCCGACAGCTGCGTTTGTTTCGCCAGTTTGTTCGAGTTTCCTACGGTAAACGTATATTTAAGACTATTCTCTCCGAAAACTCGTTCCTGCTCCTAAAACTGATTCTTGATAGCAGTTACCAGCACTATTCTGCTGCTTGTATACTTTGCTACGCAATCCATGGTAACGAAACCAACGGTCATAATTGAATTTGTAGACACGTGAAGCTTATTGGGTGAGAACTGAGAAGCTAGCTGGAATTTACTGCGTCATTCGATAATGCCATAAGTATCATGAGCTGCTCGGATCTGAAGAGCTATAGAATTAACTTGGCGGTAAACATTTTCTCGCCATTTTGTTTCCCATTGCAATCAAGTGGGATTGCTTATTGCACTCTGTTCCTTGATGGCTAGTACTATCATTTAGCATAGATGAACTGAGGGAATTTGAAATAGAAGCTACTCATTAAGTATTTGAAACAGCTATAAAACTTGATACAAAAACAATAGCTTTATTAAAAACACGTACGCGTCATATTACCTACTCAATGACAAATTTCTTAGTTACCCTGGAAATTCCAATTGTAGATAAATTGCATGAAGTTTTTGCAAGGGTTTCCAAAATTCAACGATTATACATAAAGTAGTATTCAGGGTTCTATAGAAATTTATTTTCCTAGGAATCCATTTTGTTACTCCATAACAGTATCATAAACCTTAGGTTTAAGAAGCATTATTCGTCATAAATTTACATTAAATTTTATGTTGCCTGATAATTTATAATAGAAAAAATTTGTTTGGAGTAAATTCGTCACTGAAGTATCTTTCATCCTTCTACGTATTTCTTGATGATGACGTTTCGTTGGATGATATTTAGAACTTTATTTTGAGTATAAGATTGTTTTTTTTTTTTCATATTGCATTATACTATCTATTAGTTATTATCTGGTAAAGCTAGCTGTTGTGTCTGTATAACACATTGTCATCAATTGGGTGAAACCTGTATCAGTATTAATTTTTCTCACGAGTCGGCTATCCTCAAAATTCCTACACTATGTGCACATAGCATTTCTTCCATGATATATGTACACTGCATTTCAAAATATGTATGAGCAATACTTTCTCTCCCTCTGGTGGAAAATGTTGTCGAAATTGTCAGAAGAAGGACCTAAAAAAATAAACACAAGCGATATTTCTTGTATTGGCAGATGCAGAATGCAAATAAAAGTGTATTTATTTTTGCTATTAAAATTGTGCCTTTAATCGGAGATACGTAGGATGATTCGATCGTCATTTCCACGTTTAGATGTGAGTTTTGAACATGTTCTTGGCGGCATGTTTTGGAACAAGGACACCAGATATGTTTATATAAGATTTGTTCAGTGTTGCAAAAGTCACCACTTAATTTTATTAACCAGACCTAAAGGCTTATTTTACAATAATTATGAATTTATTTCATATGTATTCAGCGCTCCTACTGAAATGTACAACAATATTTTCTCTTCCTCTCGGGGAAAACTGTTAAAACAGTCTGAGGAGCGCAATGAAATGATAACCAGAAGCGAGGTTTCTCATGTTTTCACATGCAGAAACAGTAAAAAATGAAAGTGTTATGATTTCTAGTGTATAGAAATTCATACCAATGAGTGGAGAATGGATGAATTGATCGTCACTTTCCACATTTAGCTATGAGTTGTGGACAAGTTCATGGAGCCATATTTTGTAACGACGCCTTTTGTGTTGATGTAAGTTTTATTCCTTATAGCAGAAGGTATTTCTTATGCTTATTTCTAAAACAGTGAGGCCTTTTTAGAATAAATATGATTTTGTATCATAATGTATTTAGCGCTTCTACACAAACGCACATACAATGAGTTATTGAATGTGACTACTAAATGAAATAAAGCGATAGTCAATAGTGCTAACGCGATCGTAGCCTCCGACAGGTGCGTTTGTTTCGCCAGTTGGTTCGAGTTTCCTACGGTAAACGTAAATTTAAGACTATAATGGCCAAGCAAAGGTGGATGCAGGGGGGGGGGGCAACGCGGCTATGCCCCCACGAGACTGATCAAAGGGAGGCCAAAGTATGTTTTGGTTACATGAGCGAAGTCTAATATTTGTTAAATTTACGATATATGTACAATTTTTTAATACCAGCGTTGCAGAGCGCCAGATTAGTTTACCAGTATTCTATTGAACTACTTTTCCAACACATTCTCCTAAGTTATCGAGCCGATTTTAAATAATTTTTGCTCAAAATATTCGGAGTAATTTCCTCGAGTTGCATGCATCATTTATTTAACTCTAAAAAAACTAGTTAACCTTCGAACTCTATGAATTGCTGCCAAGCTTCATGCCTCACGTTTCATATTTTACTTACAGGAAACCTCTGAAAATTTTTTTATCGTAAAACACATACTCTGTTCCACCCGCAGTGAAAAGCACTCATCATTTCCCTCATAATGTCATTATTTTCCTCTTATGGTTAAAAAAAAACTACCAGACTGAATTAAATCATTTTGGCTCACAGCATTCGTCTTTTGTTCCTCTAGTTTCTGGCACCATTTTCTTGACGCTATATATTTAACCCTGGTATAGCTATAAAAAATATAGGCCAACTGCTTGGCGCAAGCTTCAGTTTTTACCTGGGGGAAAATTGGGAAATACAATCCATCACCAAAGAAGAGCCCGTATGAATCTGTAAAAAATTTCCCCATTAGCTGTCTCCAATTGTATTAAATACAGCGAAAATTCGAGCGATTTACAATCATATGTGTTTGTAAAATTCTGGAACATATCGCTGTGAATGTGAATGAGCGGATTGTCGCGAGACACTCTCTGAAGGAACTGGAAGGACTTGTGATATACGCATTCCAAGCAGAGATGGAGGAAAAGTCGTGACCTTAAAATGTCCTAATAGCTTCGCCGTACGGGGAGCAAGATTGTTTAACAAAATGCCTCGGCATATTCGAAACTCCATTGATATCAAAATTATAAAATTCAAAAATTTGCTTGATTCTCATATAAAGGGGCCTATTCACTACGCATGCACCAACTCAAGCTTATGCAAGGATGGAGCTGCAACTTATGCGAACTTGCTTCCCCTCACACACACTGCGCAAGCCCAATCTCTCAGTTCCGCTGCAAGATAGCGTGAGTCGGTCGGCAGCACCAAGGAGGTTGAATAGAGACATTAAACCTCCTTGTGAGGTGCAAACTGTAAGCTCCGCCCACAAATATCAGGAAAATCTGAACAGCTCCAACTCATGCCTAGAAATTGGGTTTGAGTTGAGGATGAGCGTCCCCACACACTACGCAAATTGGCATGAGCTGGGGTTTGCGCACTGTATTTGAGTTGGGGCATGTGTAGTATGTGGGGCCCTTAAGAAGAATACCAGATAGACCAGCGGTTACGTGCACTGTGGAGATTATGCGCTGCTGGCTCTCTCTTTGGTCGCTAACTACGATTCTACAAAAGACACCCAGCGTGACTTCACACACGTAGGGTGACGTGCGGAACGTCCTCTGGACTACTTCCGATGACCCACAAGGTAGGTATTCCCTCAGACGGTGTTAAAACACACGTTTACATTAAACACTCATTTTAATCATATAATCTACTGGATCGATATGCATTGTTTTTACTTAAAATATTCGTCTTGATCTTCTTTTGTTGCTGCGCTATTTGGTGAACTGTAAAAATTGGTTAAACCCCGCTCTGGTTCAAAATATTGGGTAAAAGTGTTTGTCCAGGTTTCATTTTGTACCTATAGTGTAAATCTAAGAATTTTTATCGTAAAGCATTTTATTTATAAGCAGCGAAGAGAACTAAGCATTTCAGTCAAAAACCTCCATTATCATGGTGCCTTGAACCCTCATTTCCATAACCTTTTCCTAACTTTTTCTTCCAATTTACATAACCTATTTTTATGTTTTTCTTTCCCTCAAAACCATTTTCTCGATTTTCTGTAGTTACATGAACTGTTATTTATTCCGAAAAATTATTTAACCTTGCTAGGGTTCAAAATTTAGGTAAAAATTCATATTCAGTTAACCATTTTCTGTTACAAAAAAACTCAATTATTTTTGTGTTACAACACTTCTCATTTTCCCTCTCAAGCGAGAGTATCAGTCAGTCCCACAAAAGTTCATCCATTGGGTACTCTGTTAGAACTGAAAAGTTGATTAATTTTATGCTAAGCGGCCAAGTGCATAACATTTAAAAAACTTTTTCTTGAAAACTACGGGACCGATTTTTATACCTGTGGTATCAAAATACTTGTAATATCTAGCTATACCTCCGCGCACTATGAACTTGACCCTAGACGCGAGTCAGGGTTGAAAAGGGGTCGAAACGCTTGCCTAACGAATAATTTATTATCGATTAATATGAGATATTTTTATTTTAAAACACTGCCTCCTATCCCTCTCGAATGGAGAGTAGAATTTATTTCCCCCAGATTTACTCATTACCTTCCCAAAAGCTAAAAAATCCATTTCCTTATTTCCAATAATACATTCCGCTAACTTATTTTCAAAGCTTTCTGGGCTTAGTTTATCATTTTGACGCCGATAAAAGCTACAATTTCTACATCTAGGAACACGCATGCTAAGCTCAACCCTGAACTTCTGCAAACACTATGGGTTGTAACTTGTAAATAGAGGCCTACTGTCCTTGTCTCATAAATTATTATTTTTATAACTAGACAATTAAAATAATACTTGGTTATAAAATAACTTTCTTTCATATTTCACCGCCAGAGAGCGATATACGTGTCGAAAAAAAAAAAAAACTTTCCGTTTCCTAGTCAAGGACAAAAAGGAGCATTTAACCTTGAATCTATACGTTCTTACATTTTTCCTTCTTTATTTATAAAAATACTGTATCGATTTTCTTTTTTTTTTTTTTTGTATGGTTATTCACCTCCAGTTATGTCATTCATTAACTGCCTAAAAAGTCCTGACAATCTCGCCAGGTCTACAGCAGAGGTAAAAATTTTATTCTTTAATGGCAACATCTTAAGTTGAATTTTCGGCACATAAATTTTTAACATCGGTCGAGTAATCTTTTCCTGCTACGACAGTATTAGGGACAAACTTTTGAGGGAAATAAGACACCTGTCTTCCTCCTAGAGCACAGATGTACAGCGTTTTAAAGCATATTTTTGATTAGGCGAAAATAGTCCAGGCAACAAGCACTTTAACCCAGCAGCGTTAAGTACATTATGCAGGGTTAATGTAATGGCGCAAGAACTATCCAAGACGAACGTTTCAAGCTAAAAATTACTAGATCGGCCCAGTAGTTTGGGAGAAACATTTGTTAAGAGGATATTGTAATGATTATTCAGGGTTAGAACATTTTTTACTTTGGCAGCATTGAAGTCGTTAAGCCCAATTGAAGAGTTTACGGCTCCTTAATAGCGTGGGCACACTATCGCAAAAATTGCTCAGTGATTCAACTTTTCGCTTTGGCCGTCACGTTGTCGTGACTATAGGTACTACTAATGTATGTCACCCTAAAGCTATGCGTCATTGTAACATTAAACTAACTGAGAAATAGGAGGTATTCTCAAAGCTTGACCATTGCTGCTTCTATTAACGTACACACTGCAAGAAACGACTCATACCTCAGATATTTTAAGTGGCATAGCAATGTCCNAAGCCTTGTGCACTGCAACGTAAACGGATAAAGAATGCGTGGCATGCAGTTTTTTTTACGTATGCGCGCC
Organism: Parhyale hawaiensis; assembly: GCA_001587735.2. NCBI lineage: Eukaryota > Metazoa > Arthropoda > Malacostraca > Amphipoda > Hyalidae > Parhyale > Parhyale hawaiensis. The sequence continues at coordinate 9,904,683 of LQNS02278080.1, forward strand.
CTAAAAGGCATAAGCTATTCTTAAGCCCCATATATGACTCTGGGAGTTCTTAATCAAATATATGTCTATTTTGAAAACCGTGCACACTTCAACATATCATAAACCAGCAAGAAAACGAGTCAAATATAAAAAATATGTTAGCAATTTCACAAGTCCAACTCGTACATTAATAAAATTAATAATTAATGTAGTTTCCCAGCACAGCTAAATAAGTCATGAACACACTCCTGGGGTTGGCCCCCGTCTCAACCCTAGTAACGGTGAAGCCTGGCTGAGTGATGTGGATATATTAAGGGAAACAATGTGGTGCGCTTCTCTGTCTGTGAAGAAAACACAGTTTTTTACGATGATAATTTCCAATTTTTTCTCATCAGTAGCCTAAATATTATGTGGAGCATGCAGTTCTATCTCTGTTTTCAAATCTTCGCAGGGTTAAAAGCTTTTATGGCTAAGATATTGGCGCACGCAACTGGAAGAAATCAAAACGATTATTTAAACAAAAAATGATAAAAATGCTTCCAGCGAACAACTTTACTACTTATGACGGTTAATTTAATAGCAACTATTCAAATTATTAGATTAGATTAGATAGGCGGCAGTAGACGAACCAAGAGGCCCATTCCCAAAGAGACACCGGAACTAACACCCCGGCTTCTTTGAGCTATTGCCATTATGTTAGTAGGATATAGAGGATTGGGGAAACGAGAGGAGAAAAAACGGAAGTATTAATAACCTTGTTTTTTTATTATACATATTTATCTGTATGTTACCATGCTTATGCTACAGCACTATGCCTTGGCTGGCTAGGAGACCGACACTTTTGATAATCATTGGATGTAGCATTCGCCCCCCCCCCAAGAATCAGGGGCCGGATGCTCAAACGTAAACTGTACAGTTCCTAGAAGAAGTACTGATACCGCTGCTCAGGTTTTGTCACTTTCTCACACTGATCTTGAAAAAGTTTTGATCAAAGTGGTTTAGTCCTCTAACCTATGCATACCTAAATAATAAGCAGACTCAAATGTTAAATTGAAAGAATAAAAATGTAAAACTACAGCAGTTACATTGTTGTATTCGTGCCTGCAGCTGTACAATTACGGTGCTTGTTACTTTACAAGGTGTTTGAGCATCCGGCCCCAGGGCTGGATCCGCCCTTGTGGCCAAGCCAGTCTCCTAATTTGAATCCGATAGAAAATATGTGACGATTTCTGCAATTAAGCATTAATGCGAGGAAGCCGAAGTCCATTCCGGAACTCAAAGAAACCTGCAAGGAAGAATGGGCTAAAATCCTTCAGGAAACATGTCAAGGCTTGGTAAAAAAAACCATAGAAAGAGATTAATTGCCATTGAACTGAACAAAGGTTACGCCACAAAATATTAAATGTTGTTTTAAAATAATTTTGTGTGTGTGTGTGTGTTGTACGAATGCTATTTTCAACCAAAAATATGTAAGCTGTTGTACAATTTCTGTTATAGAGGAATTTACTTGTTTTGTTTTTTATCTTTGGTTCGCTAGATTTTTCAAATTAACAACTTCATGGTGTACGAATAGTTACATCCCCTCACTGTATATCTATATCGTACGTTTTACACTTTGTCTTCTAACCAAACCACTACAATATCAACAATTTCATAGCACTGAAATACAGTTTATTACAGGAGCATTACTGCTTCCTGCTAAAATCAATATTTCACTTCAAATTTCTATAATACTACAGGATCCTTGGTCTTTGTAGGAGACAACATGCTTCCACATATACTCTGGTAATGGAATATGTATACGTAGTAGACTTTTTTCACTTAAAGTTGGTGTGTTTCTTACATAGCAGAAAAACTGCCCAATCGTGCGTTGGATATCTTCACTTACAGAAACTCCTTGCAAAAACTTTTTCACCTCTCATCTATCATAAGTCTCAGATATAAATTTGACATAAAATCGTCTAGTGCTTGTTATATTTTCAAATGTTTGGTGCTTTAGCATACACCAAAGAGTAGAGCAAACATCCTGATATTTAAATAAATTTTCAAATATATTTCGTAAATATGCTACTTAGTCCAAAATTTTGACTTGATCTCACAAAATATAGATCACATAAGCTCGGAACCTTAAAGGAACTGGAAGCGTGGCAAATTTGTAAAAACAGTGTCTTTTATATCAGCTCTTGTCTTACTCTAGGTAATAGTAAAACTACGTTCTCCAAAATCAATCAAGGAAATTCTCTTTATCATTTCAAGTGTACTCTGCTGTTAAAGAATGATGGCAAAGAATTTGTGAAGATGCTTCTTTATTTACCACAATTTCGTCCAATTTGTTTATATAGGATGCTCTGCAACTACCAACTTATAGGAACTCTAGAGTGCCCGCGCTGTCAATAAGGACAGCGCAGAATTTGTGAAGACCCGTCTTGTGTTACCTTTAGCTTCATCGCAAAGATCTTAAGGCACAGCCTTACATCTATAAAAGGGAGCTCCCTGTCTGGGTAGTACCGTGTGTTGACGGGACATGTTCTTTGTGATTTCTCAGGTTATTAACTATTTAGGGTAGACGGTTGAGCTCCCTTCTATACATGTAAGGATCTTATTAACTTCCTTGTCTAAAGGAGTAATTATACGACGTCTGCTGAACAAAGACGTTATGGAACTTGAACGTCTTGTATTCCAGTCAATACGATAACTTCCTTGTGTAAAATGCTGCGCAACTGCCAACTTGAATTAGGGAACCATAGAGATAAGCGTGCAAGGCTGAACAACACCCAGCTTCTTTCGGTGATACACGAAAAAAGCGAAGTTTTTTACCCGCAGTCGATATTGCTTCTGATAAATACGGAGCTCTGTATCCAAGATACTCAAGGGCGACATATAACTCGGACTCAGAAAATTTTTCCTCAAAAGAAAACTTGTTCTGTTGTAAGAAGAAGTCAAAGTAAGTGGAGAAAATAATGTGTTGCCGAGGAATCATCGTGGTCTTTACGCGCCTGCTGACCGCTCAAGAATATCTTACCAGTTGCCTTGATAATGAAAAAAATAAGAGTACCAGCTCAAGTTTGGATAGAGTAAATCTCAGAAGAGAGTACACATCATGATGGAAGAGATTGTTTTGAGAAGCCGTGTGCATCTACGTCGAGTGGACTTCAACGTTGTCAAAGAAAGACCAGAATTCAGATATACTGTTCGAGTGCCATCATCTGTAACCTGGAATATTTTCTACCTATTAGTTTGCTATGAAGCTTGGCAGGATGACCACAGTCTTCGAGCAGATGAATACAGTGTTGAAACCAGGAAGGCCAGAGCTAATTTTTGCATATCTATTTCGTTCAGAGCGTGACACCGAACATACAAATAAATAAATATATATATATATTTATCAACACACTACACTACAGTCATTCTTAGTATTCGATGAGAAATCAGCATTATTACCTTAAATTGTGCTGAGCAGCACAAACAATCCATTCCTCTATGATACACAGAAAAAATCATTCTTTTTTGGCTGTAGTTAACTACCTTTCATCATAGAAATTTGAGCTCGGTTTCACTGATACACTATAATATCGTATGACTCGAAAGGTCTTGCTAACGCGAGAGGCTATTTCGTCAGAGAAAGAACTGAAATAAAACTCAAAGCGTCGGGAAGCAATTTTTAGACAAGTATGACGTCCTGATTTAGTTTCGATTTTAAAATGAAGCTTAACTTACACTTCACAATTAGTTCATACTACTCTTCACAAAATCCACTAGGTATATAGGTAATACTAGTTATTGGTTGCTGGCTCTGAGCTTGCTTGCTTGATCCGAGCTGGCTTACTTGCTCTTTGGTTGGTCCTTCGCTCTCCTTCGCTCCTTCACGCTGTTCAGGATATAGGTACTGTAGATAGGAGAACATGTACTGAAAAACAAATTGAGATACCAAGGAATTTCAGTCCATGGAAATACGATGACAAATATAGCTTTTTAATTACAGTATATGCTCAAAAGTGAATATATGTACTGCCTTTTCTGAATCTCTCTTAGCTGTAAAGCAGTAGACTCGTACTCTTCTTCATTTTCATTTACAGCAATTACCGTCCACACGGGAAAAATTTCAAGTTTTCGATGCACTGGAGCTAAATGGCCTTCGGTATCCAGGTTACAACGCTCCATAAATATCCATCCCTTTCTGATTCCTGAATGATGATTGTTCTCAAGCAGGTGCCGCCAACCCACTCGCGCTTTTCCAAATGGATGCTGATCGGGTACAGGCAAAGCCATTGAGTCTATTATATCTAAAGTGACTTCGAGAACAGAGCTCATCAGGATGTCACTGCAGAAAGTTGCCATGAGAAAGCCAGCGCAAACCCATTTTTGGTCCCACTGCCGAAGACTGATGTCGTCTCCTATACTTACTCCGATATATTACAGCCAAATTTCTATCCTTGAAGGTGCAACTACTGTACTTTAGCTTCACCCATACGCACAACACGGTAAATTGGTTGTAGCCAATGACAGGAAGTATAAGCAACAATGGCTGTTGTTATATTTTCCCTCGCGTCAAGAATAAAACACCACTAATATATTTAGTTAAGATTACAAGCCCAACCGACGAAGGCCTGAAGTTCTACCCGTAAATACTCGGACTGGTCGGTGTGACGACGTGCGGTCACGGCTAAGTTCCATTTTGGCCAAGTCAGTCCTCCCGTCACTAACTCCACTTCCTGGTTAGCCATAAGCCGAAGCCATGCCCTGCGGTACGACAACGTAATGAGAAGGGTTGTAAAGAACGTTTCTCATTATGTGCTCCCTGGGCGTTGGCTATTATGTATCCCACTGACCCGACACATCGTTGTATGATAATTACGAGAAGGTTACTGCGTCAATTTTTAGGCAGCACTGGGGGTAGTATATGAGTTGTAGCAATTCATGATGTGATCATTTCTCATTTATTGCTATGGAAACTATTATTAGCCTTAATTATCGTTAGTCTGATAGCAAGTCAACTGGAGCGATTGGACGTAACTGTCGGCGCGCTAGTCGATTTCCTGACCTGTCGCATGCAAGAGCAGCATTTCCTGCCTCTAATGGGCCTGGAATGCGGGATATATTTGTAGACTTCCATCAGGCGCCTGGAAGGCTGGAGCTGAGTTGTTCGTAAGAGAATAGCATTGCCGTTTTGCACGCTGTATGATCGATAAGAAGGACAGAATTAATTGTACTCTTCGCCTAAATGGCAACATCTTGAGTATGAAATATTGATGCATACAATTCAGCGTCCAGAAGTTAAGGGCGGCGATTTGCACGTGAATAACGATTTCATTTACAGTTCATTTGAGCAGGATCGACTGAGCGCCCAAATTAAATTGTTGAAGCTTGCCTTCTCCGAAACTTCAGACCGAAGCTCTTGATTAATCACTTTGAAGCGTGTTGCATTGGTTGAGAGCAACATGATTGCGTTGGGCCTGATCAAAACTCGATTTTATGAAGCAAGTTTGAATTTCTCGAAGTCTCAAGGGTAACTGATTAAAGGTCAATGCCTGAAGTTCAATTCAACGGGTCGAAGTCAGCGCACCTGCGTACAGTTCCGACTATATAGTCTAGTCTCGAAGTCTAAATTTTGGCGCCCAATCGAACATGACCACAGTCGCTCAAGAATGCACTCCGCTTAAAGAGTGCATTTTGACGAGAAGCGAGTGCCAACATACCTATAATTAACAAAGTTACTCCCCTATACTCTACTAAAAGCCGCTTCCGACGACATGCATTTAATGCATTATTTAACTTACTGCAACTTCAAAGTTAGGTAATTCATAGCCTCAAATGTGTAACAATTGCATCTTGTTTAGTTTCTGTAACATATGTTCATTAACAGTTGAGTTATTTCTAGCTTGTTAGAAGCTTTCAACCAAGCTTTCAGTTCAGCTAAACAGATGGCGGGAAGTTCACTTCTCTATTAATTAACATGTATAGCGTCTGCATTTCATTTTTTATAGTGTCTGTAAACTTGAATTAGGTGTTTGGTTTTAAGAAACACACAGAAGAAAGTTTTTCGTGTTAAATACAGTAGTATCTGCAGCTGTGAGGAGCAAAAGACCCTTCACCTCATCGATGTTGCTAAATAAAAGTCTTACAGAAATGAACTATAGATTAGACTCTCACCGTGCTAACATTGGAACCAGATAAAACATATTTCTAGCTTCAGTGATGAGAGTAGTGAGTAAAGCACCGAAATGCCTACTCGTGACCTTTCACCTCTGGACCCCGCCTGCTTCCGGTTTCCCAGGCCCCGCCCACTTTCGGTTCGCGCCCCCCGAACCCCCGCTACACCGAAAGTGCATTGGCCGTCCTAAACCGGAAGGTCAAGGTCACGCGCAAGGTCGCGAGGGTGAAAGGTCACGAGCAGGCATTTCGGTGCTTAACTCATTACTGACGAGCTAGGTGGTGTCGTTTTTCTCGCAGTTTAGACATGTTTTTATCTTTTCAGTACTGTGAAATAGGGTTCTCACGAATCTTTTTGACATCGTCAGAGCCTGTCAATATTCCGATTTTTTTCTCGTATATAGGTACTGGAAATTGCACAACTGTTTGGATTCTAATTCCCTTTAAATGCAATGAGAAATAATTTCATTTTCAGAGAGCTTTCCAAAACATTGCTATGTAGGGTCACTTTCTGAAAGCTACTGTGATGACTGCTAACAATTTTCGCAAGTTTTTAGTATACACACAGTTGGGCTACCATTTACAGACCGTTCGAGGGGTGAATGGAAAGTATTGAGTCTCACACGGATATCTTGGAGACATATAAAAAATTGCCCTCGGCATATGTATGTTTATGTACTAAGTCTGTAGGTTCCCAAATTTTCTGTTATTTGAACAAGTTGCTGATGTGAAAGAACTGACCAGTTTCCAGAAAAGTGGGGAAAACAATTGAGTTTAAGGCACATATCAAATAATTTCATCCAAAATGCACGTCTCAGTCTGAAATCCATATGATGTACGCCGCCGTGGCAGAAACAGCTTTTAGGATGAGCTAAGGTCAGGGAGGCCGTCTACAGTGACCACACCTAAATACAATGACTGTGTCTTTAAAATGCTGATGGCGGATTGAAGCTTTCGCCTCATTAGATATCGACGAGAATAGGCATCTCCAAGGAGCAAGCGGAGTACATTCTTACCAATGAGCTTGACTGTGGTTCAGTATTTTCTTTCACCCTCATGCATATAGTCACAATCGCCTTTCTACTTTCAAAGCGCTTCAGCACTCCATGTTTTTTATGACCTTACATTCAATGCACAATGTTTTAATGTATGCCAAGCAAAATTATTTACTTTTTAATGTTCATATTAACTTAATGACTGCAACTTTCACTCGTACACAGAAGTTGCCCGAAGTTTCATCTTGATGCTAGAGATGTTATCGGAGTTTTTAGAAAGAAACTCAGTAATCGGCTTCTGCTAATATAACATTGATATTAGCGTCTGTCAGTCGCGAAAAAATTAACTTCTCTCTTTCCAGAAATATCAACAAATAAAGAAGTTTTCGTAATACAGGTGCATCTTGACATTTGTATTATGCAGTTTTTATCGGGTTCTACGTTACAGCAAAATCATGGAACTAGTGATTTCATCTATAGTTTTCACCTATTTGGATGATTGTTTCACCGATCAGTCCAACCTATTCTGTTCCAACCTAACATGCTTTGATCGTCTCACCTAATGCACCTTGCAGCACTTGACTGACTTAGCACACGAAATTTTTCCCACCGCTTCCCGTCTCAGTACCCGAATTAAGGGGATCAACACAGATTTCAGCAAACTTTTTCATTTGTTCACCGATCGTTCTGAAATTTTCACAGTATATGTAATTTTGAAAAAGAAACACATTTTGCTCGCACAAATTTTTCATTTAGGCCTTAGTTTTTGAGATAATTGAAAATATATATATATATATTTATATATAGCTTTTTTAGAAATTTCAAAAGAATAGAAGTCAGTGAGCTTTCATACCAGAAAACAAACAATGACAGTTTTGAAATTCTTGAAACATTCATAACAAAATTACGCAGTCGGATTTCATTTTCTGATTTGTTTTCTTTTGATATGCGATCTTCGATCGCTAACTGAAATGTAAAAAAAGCCAAATTTTCGGGTTTGAGCTGTGATAAAAAAACAAATATGAGGGCAAAAAAAAAATGGAAAAGCCGGCTGTGTAGTTTTGATAGGAATGTTTCAAGGATTTCAAAACTCTCTTTTTTTTTCTTAGCATGAAAACTCATTGACTTCTATTCTTTTTAACTGGAAAAATTACATTTTACAGGATAGGCAAAAAACGTAAAATATTGTGGCGGAATGTCATATAATGCATTTTTTTGCACTATGAATGAAATTTGAATGCTGTATTCATGTTGTATTAGCATCTGCAAATAATATGCATGCTTCATTTCATGATTTTTGACTCCACCGTCGGCCCCCCCATTAAGACCTCTCACTGAGGAGGGCCCCATATATACAGTATATATACGAGGGGAATTCAAAAAGTTTGCGGAAAATTTCTCTCGCAGCGTCATTACGTATCCAAGAACGACAAGTGCTGTCTGATATGGTAGCTGGCATCCGGCCGCTATACATGGCACAAGTCAGGTCATAACAAATGGTTTCAACGATGAGATGGAGGTCTCATTTTGTTAATATCAAAGTACTAAGAATTATTAGTCTCAAATCCGCTGTCAAAGCAAAGGCATAAAATTTGTTTATTATTCATTTGAACGCAACGCAATTACCACTCACCCCACAGACATCAAGGCGCTGGAAAATTTGATAGTAACGAACTTCCAGCCAGTTCGATACCAAACGCTTCATGGTGATACTCAAAGCAGTAATAGCTCATTTGCCTATTCAAGTGCGGCAACTTACGTCAAAGTTGGTGGAATGAATCAGCGGAGAAGAAGACCACACTTGGCAGAGCATTACATTTGCAGGAACGCAAGAAAGCTACAATTTATGTTAAATATTATCCGCGAACTTTTTGAATTCTCCTCGTATATAGGTATTATATATATACATATATTTCCAATTATTTCGAAAACTAAGGCCTAAATCACAAAAGTTGCAGAAGTAAAATGCCTTTCTTTTTCAAAAACACATATAATGTGCAAATTTCAGAACAATCGGTCCACAATTGATAATTTTGACCCCCTGCCCCACCGCCCCTTGGGACCCCTCTTTGGGGGGTTCGAGTGCCCCTAGTCCCATACAATTTCAGGACACACTTTCCCACTACCTAAGGACTCTTTTTCAGCAACAAAGAAAAATTGAAAAATTTTGACCAAAATCGCCGGGGTTGATCCCCTTAAACCTGTGAATTTTTGGTCTTTCATAAGTTTACTATGATGTATTATGATCGTGACGTGCACAAACCTTTTCTGCGCGTGCCTTTTTTATTTTTCTATTATCAATTGCATTTGGAAAGCGAATTCAGTAAGCATTCGTAGCGCTCTAGAAAAATATAGTTTAAGAGATCGGTTACACATACATGAGTACACCAACACGATGATTAACATAAGCTGTTCGATAATTCGTTGATGGAATTTACGTTGTTTTATTCCAACAAAGAACTAGCTGCTAAATAGACTTCGTGGTACTTGACGTGGCTCACTATGATTTTTACTACATTAACAGCAATCAGGGATAACGCAAACGCCGTAACTTCATTGATGATTGACTATGAATATTTTCATACATTTTTTTTAAATCTCAGCTTCTTTTTTTTTTTTGCCTGTTTTTTTATTCAGAGGAGATAAGTACACCAATTTTGTATTAAATAGTCTTCATTTATTTTCTACTAATGAATGTTGCACTGCGGAAAGGTATCTTTTTTAATCTGACGTTTACATTTCTTACAGTATTAGCTTCCAATGAACTGTATTGAAATTTATTTATAAACGCAAATGCATTAATTGAGGTCGTGAAATAAATTGTTACGCAAATCGGGGTTTCGGTGTGTCAAAAGAGTGACTGTGTTAATCAAATTTTCACTAATCTGTCTACTTTCATCAGGAATTTCCAATTTCTGCCACGAGACGTTGAAGCAAGCTGCTTGTAATTGTAACACTGACGCTGAATAGCTCAGCAGGTACAGTATACAATTCGTCCCAGACAATCCATTTTTATGAAGAAATAAGGACAGTTCTATAGTATTAGGAATGTTTAATTGACACACGGTACTATGGCATCTGGAACAAAGGTTGCAAGAAGTGGCACCTCGGAGACTGTCGGCTCAAATTGCACACTCCAGGTAGGCGCCTGGTGCGGTGTCGCCTGTTCTCAGGTAACAAAAAATACCCTAATACTCGAGCGCTTATGGTTCGAAGAGTGAGCTTTAAAAATGTGTACATTGGGAGCTGTCGCTATTATATGTTGCAAAATCTAAAAAGTGAAAGTGACTTCTTGACGGCATCTGTCGATAGAGATGTGTCTTGTGGCGGTACACTTCCTTCGTTATAATTATTATGCATTTCCTGTTGGGTAACCTGTAGCATTTGTAAAATGTCTTGTATGTAAAGGATTAGAGAAAGTTAATGTAAATTCGTTTGCTATAGGGTATTTGTAAGTCACTTTGGAGACGACTACTAAATGTAGTTGGGTATGCATTCTTCAATAGGTGGTATCAAGGCAATTTTCATTCTTGTATGTAAATGACAATAACTATTAAATGACATTCATTATTATTGCAGCATATTTTGCTGATTTAATGAACAAATTTATCAAAAATTTCCCAGAAGTCCAACCTTTTGACACGTGACGCATTAATGCTGACCTCATCGTGTCGTGAGAACCAAAACAAAAGAAAAAACAACCAAATAAAGCAACAACACACCGTAAGAATTATTCTCTGTATCTTAAACACGAATACGACATCTACTTCAATGGAATAAAAAAATTCGCTAGCTTTACTACGTGCACCTTTACATCTTCGTTGGTCACTCCAACCTGTAGAGCATTTTTCGATGCGTGTGTACACTCGAATGCGTGAAGTCTTCAAATTTACATTCAGATAAAATATTGATCCCACTATATAATAACGCAGTTTTGTTGATTGATTGGTTGGTTTTCCGTCCCAATGCGCTTAGAAAATCCATCGTCTGAAAGGACAGAGGGCCGTTGCCTTACCAATTTTTTTACATCGAAGGACTGAAAACGACTAAAGAACATCTACGTGGTAGCGTTGGTACTGGATTATAGTTCGTTCTCACTGTAAATATTTTTCCTGAGTTTATGATGCTCAAATTGCGTCGATCACCGAATTTTTCAACAGCATTTCACTGAAGTAGTTCTTCCGTTTCTAGAAGACGATGAGGGCCACTATTATTTTTTGTAATGCAGAAATTCCTTAAGTTAAACTATTTATCGTAAAAATATCGCTATTCGTCCATTTTCCGGACATATGAGTGTCATGAATTTTTCAGAAATGATTTCGCCTTCTTTATAAACATTTCCAGGGCACATTTGTGGATTAACTAGCTGGATCCCGTACATTAGACACAGTGCAAGGACTCACTAGCGTATGTTATCCCTCTATAAATATAAAACAGAAATACTTTTTTTCATTGTAGTTCACAATACTATGACTATAGCGCGATGAAGATGGAGGTATCGCGACATAGGCAATTCACAGAAACCAGTATTTTACAGAAAACCAACAGTAACGAACACCATGTTTTTTTAAGCCATGGCCAAGCAAATGCAAATGTTGTAGTTAGAATTTGATGTTTTGTAAGAAATTCAAACGATATATTGTAACTTTGTCCTCGTAAAAAATTATGTATGTATATATATTAGTTTTACTTATTGTAACATAGTAATACATATAATACTTTCTTACAGACCGTACAAGAATTATGAACATGTGGAGCCAACAGTGAGAACAAATAAAATTTTATAAACGTCGTAGTTAAACCTAAAATAAACTTAATGACAGTAAGAGAGAGTCACAAAAATCATTCTCTTACTCTCTGAATTTGAAGAATGGCCGGACATGAATACTAAAATAATAGCCATCTTGTATAAAGTGGAAGCTAGGTTTTAAGTCGTGCACCTTTTGCTTCCTGGGGGAGATTTGCAGAGCTTCAGAGGCTAATTCTAAGCATGATTAGCACCCAGATTGAACTTTTCTTTTAAAGTGAAGCATTATTTACGCCTCCTAATAAGTACATAGTGCTCTTCATTACTTTCTTATTATATCGCAGCCTTTTACTACTGGATTCCTTACAACCTCCCAGTCATGTTTTGCGAGCTACTTAAGGGTCGCACCCACACATTCAATACGACAAAATGGTTGTCGTTAACTCCAGCAGTACTTTTTCTTATGGTTGTACTCTCTTTAAGCATATAATTCTATTTCCATATGCATATTTGTGCCAATACGGGCCTGAGTTTTTACCCGCAAATGCTCGGAATTGTCGAAGTGACGTCAAGCGGTCACGGCTAAGTTTCAGTAATGACCTGTTGTGTCCTCCCGTTAAGTTCTTCGCTTCCTGCAACTCATATTCATAGAACTAGAGATCCAAGGTATCTGCCTAAATATTGTATCCTGAGATCAGTTGGCTCATTGACAGCATCATTCTTGTATTAGATCTCCGAAACGAGCACCCATATGTGTGCCACCTGAAATATGCAAACTATGCTACTACAGTTTTACTAAGAACATTAGCTTTTGGCGGAAAAGTGCTAGGCAATGACCACTGAAAATTCATACACAGCCTTTTCCTTAATGGTGACACTTTCACTGGCCTCAAAGTATTGATCGTTATATATAAAATAATAGTTGTAAGTCGGCTTGGGACTCCTTTATGCAGGATTATTCTCCTGTGGCAGTACTTCAAATCATTGGGACCCGAAACTCCTCGTAAACCTTAACAATGAGAACTTGAGGCACATGCACGTCAGTACTCCCGAGCTGGTGCCAGGTCACATAGGTAGGAATTTAGGCTTTTTGTTGCGCCTGCACACAAATGGCGCGCGATCCCTTATGGAACTAAAGTATTCGGTGCAGCGAGGGGCAATGCAGCTCAGAGGCAGCTATGGCTGTGTTAGTATGGAGTACATGGGACGTGTGTGCAGCAGCAGGTCAGCTGCAAGTCTGCAGCGCAACAGACTCACACTCAGCATGGGACGTGTGTGCAGCAGCAGGTCAGCTGCAAGTCTGCAGCGCAACAGACTCACACTCAGCATGGGACGTGTGTGCAGCAGCAGGTCAGCTGCAAGTCTGCACTGCAGCGCAACAGACTCACACTCAGCATGGGACGTGTGTGCAGCAGCAGGTCAGCTGCAAGTCTGCTGCGCAACAGACTCACACAGCATGGGACGTGTGTGCAGCAGTAGGTGCTGCACCGCTGAGCAAGAGATCCTTCACACAACAAGGGACGTGTGTGCAGCAGCAGGTCAGCTGCAGTCTGCACAGCAGCGCAACAGACCCTCACTCAACAGATCATTTACGGATGCAGTTCAGCCATAACCTCTCATTTAATAACTACTACTCCTAATTATGCCCTGCTATCTGGTGACGTTAAGTTTTACAACTTATACGGTTGGTCTCATTAATTCGTGTGTGGCTAATTGGATTGCAGTGATGCTATGGAGAGACAAGACCGACCTGTCGACACCCTGCTTCTCGTGGGTCTGCTGCCTGCATATAGAGTCATTTCTACCACTACCAGGCTTTTGAATATGCTCTTACCCTAAGACAGACGTTTCTATTTATTGATTTAACTGTCGCTTATGTTCTGACGCGGATCACCTTATATTTACCGCTGATGACGCAAAAGTGTTTTTCTATTGGGCAGTCAATTTCGGCGACACACGTGGAAGCAAATCTGGGAATTCAGTACCTGTGGGAGAAGTAACTTATTTGATACATTAAGTTATTCTTCATAGGGTAAAAGATTAAGAACATTTAGCGTGACGCCGTGAAATTATTTCAAAATAGGAGCAATTCGCTGTAGACTGCTTACGGAATGCATGTCTTTTTTCTAACGCCCCAGAATGGGGCTTTAGAATTCCACTGCCGTCTCCTGCACGTGGCGTAAGAGGCAACCAACCCAGGGTCAATTCCAAGCCACTGAACTTGGACCCCTCCTCGTTGGCCACCGGCAGCTTCTTTGCTGGCGTATGCAACACTTGAAGGATGGAGTTATGGGAACCCTCATGTTCATGTGAGGAAATGCACAGGAAATGCGGATGACCTCTGGTGAGCTCTCGGTAACCAGCGAGGAGATCAACTCGCTTTCGCCATAGCTGTGTACCCGGCATTCCACAGCCAGCTTCTCCCTGCCCTTTGATGGCACGACCGAGAGATTCTTCAAGTTTTCTTCTTCTCTTTGTTCGAGCCCACTCACACTCCCCCTCCACGCTGTGGGCAGCAGGGTCATGGGAGGTTGGTGGAGGCACCCACGAGTCCACCTCAACTGTCGCCTCCCATAGCTTGGCGGACCTGGAAAGCATGAACCTCGCTCGGACTTCTGCCTCTATTTCTCACGTGTTTTGGGATTTGTACATACTTTTCTTTTTCCCTTTTATCCGCTTTTCGCTCCTGTGTGGGGCCATGACCGCCAGGAGGGGACAGCCTAGAGCTGGTAGGTGCCGTCTGCTTAATTGCAGTATTAGAGGACTACGTGCGAACCTCACGATACTGGACTTGGTGTCCCGGGGAGCTGATATGCTGTGCTGTGCTGCGCCGAAGCACTCACGTCCAATAGAAGGCGCGACGCGAAAATAGCCTTGGCAGGATTCCAGCCTTCTCTCCGTAGGGCACTGAGATCTGGAGCCGGATTTCGTGGAATGGCCGTTTATATCAGGGATGGTTTTTGTCCTTTTCAGCAGTCAAAACATTATTACACAAGTCAATAGGCAATGATTGTCAGCATTAATGGCTAGCTGAACAATTTTTATTGTTCTCATTATATAGAAATCCTGTTGCTGATGACTCCATTATAATCGTCTTCTGACTGCGCTAGTCTTGATCTGGAGAGTGGATCCCAAGTTGGTGTTCGTTTTTGCGGGAGATTTGAACGCGCACCACAATAAATCGTTGGGTTTAGCATCACCAAGTGACGGCCACGGTCAAGCTTTAGTAGTACCTTGTCCAACTGTGCGCAGCTTGTCCAGGGGTCCACTCATATTGCTGGAAATTGCTTTGACCTGGTCATGACTGCTATTCCTGAATTAGTCAGTTTCAGTGGGCTCTCGTATTGGCATCTCAGAGTTGAACCAGGTTGTGTTTGTAGCTGAGGTCAGGAGGGAGGTGTATGTCAAGGGTGGGGCGAATTGGGTCGCTAATGCTACTGCCGTAAATGTGTTGCTCTGGCGTCGCATTTTATGCTGTGACGACCCTTTTTAAGATTTCAATAATATTGCTGATCGGTTCTTTAGAGGTTTATCCCAAAGCGGACCATTCTTGTGCGATCACGAGTCAAGCCATGGTTTGATGATCAGTGCCGGTTGGCTCATGAGGCTAGGGCTTGGGGGCATTAGAGTGACCATGTGTTTTGACAGTCATACGTTTTTCGTAGAGCTGAGGGAAATCGTGTATAAACAGCCTAGCATCGCCAGAGGCAACGCTCTATTGGGATTCGCTACTGAGGATAAATAATCAACATCTTAGGTGGAGCCAATTGAAAACTTAATCTTCGGTGCTGAGCCTTCTCTACCACCTCTCATGCGCCCCGGTAGCAGCATGGTGGTCTATCCCTATTCTAAGGCGGAGCTTCGGTGTGCTCACTTGGTTAGCAAGTAGAACAGAGATGTGGTGTTTTTCCTGCTGGGTCGTCACCCTAGGGCAGGCTTGACCTCTTTAGCACTACGCGTGTGCTATTCATAGACCTTCATCCATATGGTGGATTGGACCCTGTTGGCATTTTCACTTTGTTTATTGGACAACTGCTGGCCCTGTGGCTCCTAAGCTCAGTGTAGTTTTCAGATACCTGATTCGGACGGGAAGTTTTCCTCGTTGTTGACGTACTGAAAATTTCACACTCAATCCTAATGGTCCTGTCTCACCAAACGCAGGTAGTTACCGACCCAGTATCTCGGATCCAGTTTTGTCAAAGGCTTTTGAAAAGTTGGTGGCGTGTAAATTGCGTCGCTTTGTTGGAACGACTGGACTGCTCCCACCGGGTCAATGGGCCTAACTAAAGAAAACTTGGATTGTTGGATTGCTGTGATGCTCTTTTTTCTGCGTCACGCCTCGTTCAATCGGCGGCGGATCGCCGTTATGAAGCGGGGCTTTGTGCAATTGGACATCAGTACAGAGTTTGATAGAGTCAACCATATTGGCCTGTAGTATAATTTGGAATCTTTTGGTGTGGGGGCAGAGTGTTAATAAACCCTCAAGGAAATTACTAGGCAGAACTAGAGAAAAGCTATTACTTGTTCGCAAAGCGTAAGAAGAAAATTTTCTGACAATGTTTCTAAAAACAATACGAAATTCCTTAAGTAAATTCAAGAGTCATATGAAACCATTTGTTGCGCTCGCCGAGGAAAATTCAAAGCAAACATACTAAGGAACTGCCTTTCACTTACTTCGGGTGATAGTAATCGTTTTTTTTTTTTTTTCTTCTTCTTCTTCTTCTTCTCTTTTTAAGTTCACGGTTACTCGAATAGCACTACGACTGCCGTACCCCCTTTGTAGCTGGTACACACGCTTGCCAAACGAACCAGTTTCCTTAGCTAATCAACCGAATGTTTTGTTGGGCTCTCGTAAACACACCTTTGAGTTTACCAAAAAAGGTGTAAAAATGTTAGCCGTCTATTCTGTTTGCTCAACAGATGCCGTTAGTCAAGTTTCGTACATTTCTTCAAACTTGAAGGGAATTGTAACTGAAAATGTTTTGTAAGTGTGCTATTTAAATGGATACTGCAGCGCATTTACATAGATATGAAGATGACGGAACTCATTCACTAGCGAGTGTACAGGCTATTAAATATGTTAGAGTTGTCCCATTTTCTGACACAAGGTATGTATTTAAAAAATTACTCGTACCCAAAAATGATTTGTCGATTTCCACACTGTCAACATGTTGAAAAGGAACCTATAGAACTTTAATGGCGGGTGAAAATGTTCTTCAGCCACTCAACATTCACATCTGCCGTTACGTTGCCGTGATTACAATTTACGGCGTTTGAATGTCACGCTAAGACTATGCGCCGTCACAGCTTTAGACTAACTTACAAGTAGAAGGTGTACTCAAAGTTTAACCATTGCCGCTTGTTTTATCTTACAAACTTCAAGAAACGAGTCAAATTTTAGACATACATAATAGTGGTAGAGCTCCTTGCATGCCGAACGCAAAGTTTCACCTCCGCACAATCCCGCATTCGATTACGTTCCCGCGAACAAGGCTTCGGCTTGCACATCACTCTACTAATAAAAATTATACCTAATATATGGAGTCATATCTTGCAACTTGCACACTATAACAAGCGAGTGCAGTCAAGCCTTGAGTATATATCCGCCTGCTTCTGAGTTGTGCAATGACGTATAGTTTTAGCGTGATATGCAAATGCCGGAAGAAGTAGTCACGGCAACGTTGAGTGACTGAGCAACTAGCGAGTCAACGTGAGCCCGCCCTAACCAGAATACCTGGATTGACTACAAATCAGGCAGAATTGTATATTCGGCATACGCGTCCGCTGAAAAGTTAAACTGACGCCGACGTAAATAACTTAGGTCAACATTTTCATCACTCTTGAGCTCAGTGCCGCAAAATTACTTATTTTCATAACTCAAACGTAATGGACAGATTTTTATGAAATTCACTTGACTTGTTAAGTGTATTACGAAGAGTAAATGACCAAATTTCTGGGATGATCTGTTTTTTTTTTTTTTTTGTCTCTGTGTTTGATTTTATACGTTTTAGCAAAGTAACTTAAGTTATGAATGAATCTTTATTAAATTTACAAGAATTGTTAATATTGTTGAAAGACGTAAATTATTAGAGTTTGGTGATGATCGGTGGGTCCGTTTGTGTGTTTGACTGTTTGACTTATGTTTGTCAGAATGTTTGTCAGCAGCATAAATCGAAAAGTTCTGAACGGATCTTCAAGAAAATGACGGAAGCTGTTATTACTGTCAAAAGGCACAAACGAATAGATTTTTGTGCTGGTACTAAGAAAATCATCGCTTAAAAACTAATTCTATTTTTTTTTTGTTACCGTTGCCTTGCTTGTCGGAGTTATGCGCTCACATAGTGCTCTCTGGTTAACAATATAAAACCCTGCTTCAGGCAGTCAGACTGTAGAACCACTCCTCTAACGACTGCCCCTGTACTTTCTAAAGAGTAATCCTCTGAACAGTCAACACTGGGTTATCGTGTTGCCGCTGTAACCTACGGAAGCTCACTAGCTTCGAAGATTGTCGTTACCAGAGTGTTGCCAGGTTAGCGAGAGTATAGCTGTGCTATTTGCGTTTCGTTGTTAACTTAGACTGAGCTCCTGTAAAATGTGATGATACTGAAAAATATATGCTGTCGCCTTTTGAATAAGATTCAAATGCATTTCTCGGGTAGGAAAAACTGAAGTTTGGGGGGTTTCATTTATGTACAAAAACTGACCCAGATGGTGCTGGGGCCTGAGTTTGCTCTGCTTGCGCCTTCTATTCACGAAACACAATCGAGCATATATCCATTGCATAGTACTTAATCGTTATGTAGTTTTATAAACTGGTCGTTTGTGTGACTTGGCGGAGTGGCGTCGAAACGTAACTATGGCGAGCAATTTGAACACTTGTAAATTCATGTCTGTCTGCAATCCATGATGATGTCTTTTCGAAACTGATATGTTGATTACGATATGTATCTTTGCGGATTGATGACAGTGATACAAATTAAACGTTATGGGGTCTTGTTGACAGTAATAAAAAATGCATTTGGTTGTGAACTAGTGAAGTTTGCTGTAGTATCAATTTCTGAAGTCTGCACCCATTGTGAACTGGGGTTCCCTTCTTGCGCAAAACAACAAAAGGATTTAGAGAGATATTTCATCTGTTTTCATTGCGTACATACTCTGATGATGAGACGATAGAACAACAAAAACATATTCTGGAAATTGCATAACAAGCAAACATTCTGTCCTGCCGAGTCATCGAAAATAGACTCGTACTTTGCTACAACTGTAAATTTTTTATTATTTTCAATAGAAACATATCCCAAAGTATTACAAAAACTTGGAAATCCATATTTCGGTATGTGTTGTGTAAAGAACAATCCACTAAACGTGAACGCTGTGTTATTGTGTCTCTTAAAAGTTTGTCAGTCGTATTATACAATTTACAGTAATATAGAATGATACCAATTAAGCAATATATAATTGTTACCATATAACTGAAAAAGTACTACCGATGTTGAAGTAAAGCACGAGCATACGAAAAAAATTGGCTTCGTTACTGTGAAAATCGGAAATTAAACTAACAACGCTCGGGGTCAAGGCAAACTAAACGATATTTCACTAAAAGTCCCTTATATTACCTTTGTTACCTCCGTCAAGGAGGTTATCTTCATCGTGTTGGTTTGTCTCTCTGTCTGTCACCAAGATAACTTAATAAGCTATGGATGGATTTTGACGAAATTTACTGGAATTGTTAGTTTATTGTTAGGAGGAACAAATGATTAAAGTTTGGTGAAGATCCGTCCATCCGTTTGTTTGTTTGTTTGTTCGTTTGTCTGCCTTATTTTTCTCATTGCTATAACTCAAAAAGTTTTGGATGGATTTTTATGAAATAATCGAAACTTACATGAGTAGTTTGGTGTAGCACGTAAAGTAAATGACCAAATTTTTGTGATGATCTGTTTCTTCGTTAGTGAGTCACTGTTTTTAATTTTATGCTTGTTAGCACAGTAACTAAGAAAAATTACGAATGGATCTTTATGAAACTTATAGGAGTTGTAAGCAATGTTAAAAGACATAAATAATTAAATTTTGGTGAAGATCGGTTGGTTCGTTTGTATGTTTGACTTATGTTGGTCATAATGTTTGTTAGCAGCAAAACTCAAAAAATTGTGAATGGATCGTAAAAAATTACTGAAGCTGTTTACACTGTTGAAGAGCACAAATGATTAGATTTTGGTGTTGATACAAAGAAAATCATGGTCTCAGAATCAATTTTAATTTTTCGCTACTGTTACCTTGCTTGGCTTAGGCATGCTTTCTCAGAGTGCTCTAGTTTGGGTTTTTAACATTCTCATTCTCATTAACTGCGTTTCACGATTACGCATACTATTGCAAATTGCATTTTTACTGTTTGATTCCACCTATATTGATAAAATGAAGTCGTCTGTGTGTACAGTAGATAATTTACAACGGTCATTCACTTTTGTTAAGGAGTCAGCTGCGTGGTCAACACTGTTTGCATGCGTAACGCAAGGGAAGCTAGTTACAACTTGCTTTGCACATGTTCCCAACCGTCCACTGCTACTCAGAGTGGCTCCACAAGTACACGAGTGGCTGCATTGTCATCTAAACTGCCTGCCGATCAGTCGAGGCTGCAAGAGTTTCGCAACATGGATATGAATGTTTTAATGAAGAGAAACACATCGCTGGGCAGGTTTATGAGGTCAATAAAAAAATGCTAAGGCATCTGCATTGCTACAGTGGCCTTCGCAGTGTAGCCGACGGTCCGCTGCATGTGGTCTTTGACATTGACTGGTCTGCGGGATAAGCATGTAATAAAATCTCTGGTGTTTTTGGAAGTGGCTTGGTTTTGGCTGCGAGGAAAGTATTGTGGCAGTTATAAGTCAATGTTACTTTTCACTTTGGATTAATTATTGGAAAATGAGCAAACGAAATCACTCTTAGTGTTGACTCGGTTACGGGAAAAGTAGGCAAACTGGTGCTTTTGGAATTATTTTAACTCCGAAATAAGCAAGCGTAGAAACATTTGTACTTCAGATATGGAACTTAGTTATGTGATAACCTGGTAAATAAATAATCTGGTACTTTTGGCAGCGACCTTGTTGCAGGAAAAAGAATCATCTAAGTCACTATTTTCTTTATACTGGATTGGTTAAGGAAACTGCAAGTAAAAACTACCAATAGCACTTTTGGCGTAGAATTGGTTGAGGGAAAAGCAAGCAAACAAACAAACAAAATATTATATATATAAGGTTGAAATTAACATTAGTGCGGAATACGTAAGCAAATCCGAAAATTTATGGGTACATTTGGTACTGATTTCGTAACGGGTAAGCAATCAATCAAAGCCTCCTTATTTTTGACATTGGCTTTCTTGCTTTCTTTCGAAATAAGCTTCAACATAATATCACAAATACTTCTGACCCTGACTTAGCTTCGGAATCAGCACGCAAGTAGAATGATTATTTTTTAGCACTAACTCACAGGGATCCAAATCACTTGTATTCGGTTTATGTTGCGCAATTTATTGCTATCTTAGCATAATTCTAATGAAACATGTAGTGCAACTCTATAACAGCGATAGCAACTAATCTTAGAGCGGGCACACACGCAAAGGTTGGGCTGCAACACAATTCTACATCTGACGGCGTTCCAGTGAACAAGGCTTCTGCTTGCACATTGTTTGCACATTGCTATACCTCTAGAATCTAATATATGAGTAGTTTTTTGCAGCTTGTGCACTTTAGCAAGCGGCAATGTTCAAGGTTTGAGTATATATGCCTCTTAATTTTGAGTTACATAGTTTAAAGTTGTAATGACGTATAGTTTTAGTGTAACATTCGAATGCTGCCAGCAGTGTAGTCTCTGCAACGTGACCGCCGAAGTGAAAAATTGAGTAACTGGGCAATTTTTGGGCTATAATTGGTGCCCGCCGTTACGAAACCAACTAAACCTTCCGTTTCTTGTCTGCAGGAATGGCGGTATTTGCAATGTCCTCTATTTACGACGTTGATCCTACCATCGTTATTACAAAATTTATATGCATTAATTATTAATTACGGTATCCATGTAAGCTCCTCCTTTATTGTTCTCACGAAATTCACGACTTAAATTATTTGCAACATAGATACATATAACGTGTAGAGAGAAGAAACCCAAGAAAGTAATATTAACTTATTGGGCACCCGGCTTTTTCTAGGAATTATCAATGTCAATACAGTATTCTTTATGTCTTCGCTTACAAGCATCATCTGGCATAGGGAAAATTAATGGCTCAGGAAGTTGATTAAATACAGATACAGCCTTGAAAATCGTGAATTGTTTTTTACTTCCAATCTTACAGCTGGTAGATTGAGCCGAGAGTTTGTGGTATAATAGTGACCATCTACAACTAGTGGTAAAAATGTTTCTGGAAAGTCTGTGAGTGCCTATCAAAAGCCTTTCTGAGAAACTTAATCAAAAAATGCCTGTAGATATCATCGTACTTCAAAAATTTCAAGTTTCGGTACATAGTATTTGTTGACATCATAGGAATATTGTTGTCATCCTTTCTTACGTTCAATATAATTCGTAATGTATCATTGATTATTGTTCTTATTTTCACTGTAAAATTGGAAGTCGCACGACCCCATATAACTAAACCATAGATAATGTGCGAGTACATAATCGAATAATATGATTATAATCGTGAATCTCTACACAAGTATCTTGCAACAGAATATATCGCCCCCTTAGCTCTATGGAGTTTTTGGCACAGCTTAATATATATATCTACCAAAAGTTAATTTACGGTCAGTTGTCACTCCTAGATACTTAAATGAAATGTCGAAATGGATTACTGGTAAAGCAGGGACTGGTCTTTGACTAAACAACATAAGTTTTGTTTTTTCGGCATTTGGAGTAAGACGGTTGTCTCTTAGCCATGATAAAAGTTGATCGATAAATTGCACTACTTTGTTTATTGCACCGGGAAATGATGAGTCATTGATATAAAACACAGCATCGTCTGACAATAGTATTACATTAAACTCACTAACGCATGCTATGTCATTAATAAAAAATGTTGCATTACAACGGTCCTAGAACAGATCCCTGAGGTACTCTAATATTCAAATATTCCACCCTAGATTACACATCATCGATTTCTACAAATTGCTTGCGAACGGACAAATAACTAGATAATAGTTGTAATTTACTTCCCCTTATACCATAGCGATCCAGTTTCACAAGTAGAATATCTTCGTTATGTTAACTGTATCCAACGCCTTCCTTAAATCCATAAAGAGACAAACAGCATAAGATTTAAATCTAAACGCCTGTAGCAAATCTGCAACCTGATTAAATATTGCAAGGGTTATATTATTTTGTTTCCTAAACCCGTATTGAGCATCGGTTAAAATTTTATATCTATCTAAAAATGAGACTAAGCTGGTATGAAGCAGCTTTCCAAATATTTTATTAAACAGTGACAGAGTAGAAATATTGGTCTAAAATTAGAAGAATTATTACGACAACCGGATTTATGAATGGGGATCACTCTAGCAGTTTTCAAGATTTCAGGGTAAATTCCTTAAAGTACACATTATTTGAAAATAGCACATACCGTAGGTAACAAACAAAGTAAGGTAGTATAAGAAGCAAGTGTCCCGGCTGCATTTCATATTTATGAAGGCGTTTCTCTTTCATTGATTGTACATCAAGGATTGCATTATCTGTGATTGGTATAAAATCAAACTGTGAATCATACGAGAACTACGAACTACATATTGCACATCGATATCGGGAAGATTTTGTACTGAATTATTTGCAGTACAAGTAAAATGTGATTAAAGGGGTTGACTAGTCTTTCTTTCTTCAGAGTCTCACCTCTAACTTCCATTTCTTTGGTACTGTTGCATGTCTTCCGTTTTCAGCACGTCTAACATACCGTGTGCTATCAGATCCAACCAAATTAAATTTACTTTCGTCGCTGAAATGCACTCTTTCCCAATCTTCATCTCTCCAAACGATGAACCTTTCCGCATATTCAAGTCTTGCTTTCTAATTCTTCTTACTGATAAGTGGTTTAGGGGCAGGACTGCGGGCCTTTAACCCACATGCATTGAGGCGACGAGAAACTGCATAGCGAGATACTTCTATGTTGTTATTGACCTTCAGCTTTCTGGAAATTCCCGCTGCAGTTTCGTAAGGATCCTTCTGGGCATAGCGTTTCATAATCCTATCAACTCGTACGGAGGTTTTTCGAGGGCGGCCTGCAGATACCGGTGATTCCAGCTGTTTCTTTTCATCATAGAGCTTCAAAGCACGAGAAACAACACTCTTTTATCGGTTTACCTCTCTTGATATGGCCGAAAGATTCATTCCTGAGGACCTGACCTGAGCTTAACAATTTCTTCCCGCAGCTCAGGAGTAGCTTTTCACGTGAGGTGCCATGTTTCTAGAATGGTGTAATCGTAAGAGTGGCAGTTCTAGAAGTCATGTACACGAAATGGAATGTTGCCAGATGACCGGGGTAAATGTGAGAATGTTTTAGAGACGATCGTTCTCTTATTTTGCACTGTTCAATTTTCGTTATTGTTAGTTAGATTGCTCTAATGTATTAAATATAGTTATGTTTGTCCTGATATTTTGTAGAAAAATGTTAAATACATTCCCTAAGGCCCCATCAAAAGATTCATTAACCTGCTATACATGGTTAACCTTTATTTTCAAATATTGAAACTCGTTTTCTTATTTTACCCGCTAGTGTAGTACTTAACATTATACCCTTATTTCATGTCAGTGCCAAGTCAACTACGACAAGATTCCTGATAAAAAGAAAACACCGCTTTTTTCCAAACCTTCACGCCTTTTGCGGCTGGTGGCTTTCCCAGATGACATTATTAATCTGTTATCTTTGAAAAACAGCACGTTATTTTTCACAGTAAAATCCAATGCCCCAATTACTAGTAACCAGTCTGAAAGACTTAAAGCTTTATTTTTTTAAATAAGTATATAAATGAAATTTTAGCAAAGGTACGCGTATTTCACAAAAGAAAACAAAAGTATCACCCAGTCTACAGCCGAATTTCAGCCGGCAGAAGAATAAAATTTATTCTTCTGCCGACTGAAGTTATATTTAATATAAATTCAGCATCCCCTGGTAGATGGGAGATGCCGGGGGTCGCCAGATGCCAGAGCGGCCAGGCATAGGGTCGAGCGCGACAGGTGTGCTTCCTCGTATGGAATGAAAGTTGTTAGCGTGCCGACCACTCGGCTGCCTGACCCTCCTGTGCTGCAGCTCCTCCGGCCCTTCATTCATATCAGCAGCTATTGTTGATCTCACGCTGCCTCATTGTTCTAACATCGTCCAGTGATGACAGCAATAGTGGCAGCTATTGTTTGTTGCTCTCACGCTACCTCATTGTTCTGACAGCGCTCAATGTTGGAGCTTATTTTTTAACATCCATTGTTTGTTGTTCTTACCCTTCCACAGTGTTCAAATATCACTCATTGTTGAAGTTCATATTAGCTGCTAATGTTTGTTGCATTCATGCTGGCTCATTGTCCTAACATCGCATGAAATTGCACTTTTGGGGGAAGAAACTACTTCTGTGATTGGCCCCTGCTTCGTATCGTTCTGTTGTAATGAAGAGTACAGTAATTGTTGCCTAGATGTGTTTCCTCACCAGTTTTGAGGTACTTGCCGCAACCCTTCTTTTATTATTGTTCTAATCATTAAAAATAAATGGCATTTCGCACAAGCCACATTGCAATGGTTTTAGCTGGACCTGACTTGCTCTAGTCTAGATGGAAAAAATCACATTGCGGCATAGCGCTGACTTTGAACAGTTAATGTTAGATTAAGATTTCGCGATAAAGAAGATTATCATAGTGGATACACTTAGCTCTGTGTCCAGTATTTTATGGTAAATAATGTCTTTATATTTGCGGTAACGAGTGACAGGTACCTATTTTATGCCCCGACGAGTGGCCTAAAATTCCAATATCAAGACCATAGTTGGCTCATAGGCGAGAGACCATCGAGAAGACTATCTCGTCGGTCTCGTCTCAAGTCTCACCTGCCAGAACAGCTCACGAAAAGTATCACTTGTACATCGAACAGTACCACTGTTGTCTGCATCACCAGTAATTTGATTCAAAATCAAACATAATGATTCTATTACAGTACACCTATACATAGATTAAACCTTTCTTCCGTAGAGTAATCTGCCGCCACGGTAGCAGCATGCTTCTGTTCTCAGCTCTAACACCTTGTATCGCTCGCCGGTTCGATGCCCAGCCAGGCAGCGAGCTCTTTGCAGATCTTTGTGTGCTGACTCGGCAAGTTGTGTGTGCATGCACGGCGCTGTGGCGGAACTGCCTTCCTCAGAGATGAGAGATGAGAGAGGTGGAGGGTCTCGGGTCATTTGTTCCTTCCGCAAAATTGGCGCCATAGTTCTTGGTGACCCGAGGTCGACTGCAAGTACATTTACTCATCTGGGGCCAGTGGGCCTATACCCGTAGCACAAACCAGTGCATGTGGATTTCCCAGGTGAGGGTGTGATCTAAGTTGGCTTTGCCTTTACTTTACCATTACCTCAGAGGACTAGCGCTATTGGAAATGTACGTGCTATGTATTGTGGAAGAAAATGCTAACAGACAGCTACTGCAATGTACTCGTAGGAATCATCTGACAATGCTTCAGTAATAATAAAAATCATAAAAACTAGAGCGCTCTGAGTGCGCATACCACCGCCAAACAAGGCAACTGTGACGAAACATTCAAATTGGTTCCGAAACTATGATTTTCTTTGCATCAGCACCAAAATCTAATCATTAGTGTCTTTTGACGGTAGTAAAAGGTTCTGTAATTTTGTTGAAAATCCGTTCGTAACTTTTTCAGTTATGCTGCTAACAAACATTAGTCAAACGCAAACAGACCAACCGATCGTCACCAAAATTCAATCATTCATGTCTTTCAACATTACTTACAATTTTTGCAAATCTCTTAAAGATTCGTTCTTAAATTTTTAAGCTATTTTGCCAACAAACATAAAATGAAACACAGCAGCAAACAAACAAACGAACGAAGAAGCAGATCAATCCAAAAAATTTGATCACCTACTCTTCGTAACATACCTAACAACTCACGTAAATTTTTATAAAAATCCCTCCATAGCTTTTTAAGTCATGGTACTAAGAAAAACTAGACAAGACAAACAAACGGTTGAACGGATCTTCACCAAAAGTTAATCATCGGTCACTGCTAACATACCTAACAATCCCTGCAAACTTCGTAAAGATCCGTCCATTAAAATTTCAGTTATTTTGGTGACAGACAAAGATGCAAACAAACATGACAAAAACATAACCTTCGTGGTGCAGGTAATAAAAAATCTTTATTATCTCAGCCGGATTCAAGACCCATGGCAGTGGTATCCATTCGATCTTATAACTAACATATATCGCAATAAGATTCAAAGTTGACCTCTAGATTTACACTATATAGTGGACAGTCGGTATATTCACCCGATATCGAAGACCAAATAGAAATAACATAATTTTGCACAGACATATTAGTTTATCATTGTATTTTCTAGACATGCTAAAAATATGGAAATTTAGAATTAGAACGGACGTATTGGAATTAGAGACACAGTGAGCATTACTAATTAAACTTAAGACTTTACCTGCGACTCCTTTACTCGTGGTAGAAACCCATTTCCATCTGTGTAATCTAATCATGGTCCTCTGGGACTATCAAAGTCATACTTTACTTTTTCTTATTTCGTAAGTATTCAAATGAAAAGGTTATAGCATGAAAACATGCCTCATCATTTATCTCAGTATTCTCTAGGGTGTACAGAAGGAACCAGTTCTAGCGCTACACATAACATCAGTACTATATAATAATTCACGTTGTGTTTTTATCAGTACTATATAATAATTCACGTTGTGTTTTTATTTATTTACATATTTATAACTTTTCTGTCACGCTCTATGGGAATAAGATAGGAGAAAATTCAGATTTCAAAATGTAAAAAAAAGTGGGGTACCTTGCAGTCTTTTTCTTCGGCGAAAAAAGAAGTTGAGTACCTTGCAATCTTTTTCTTCAGTATTAGATAGGGGAAAAATGAGGAAGCCCAAAAGACGGCGGGGGTTTTGGTGAAGTGTTAATTTTTTGCCGTCATTTATAATGACGG
>LQNS02278080.1:9971873-9990665 GCA_001587735.2 Parhyale hawaiensis
AGCGATGTGCTCTCATCAAAGGGAGCCGCTGAGGGACGACGACAGGGGCGCCCCTCGTGAGAGAGGGACTTGTTCGATCCGCCGCCGGTGAGGGGAGAGCGGGTCGGTGGTGTGGTGCGGGGTCCAGTGGTTGGACGTAGAGCTGTAGAGTGTAATTCAGGCAGCACTGTTATAGACAATGCTGAGTCCTCCCCCGTCGTAGCTTGCAGTCGGAGTGGCGTTCTATGGCTTGAAGGTTTCACCCTTCTACGGGCAATCTTGGTTGTCAGCAAAACCTACCTTCGTTTGGCCACACCGTAGAGGAGGTTGCTTCTCTCTAGCCAACTAGCTTACCCGGTTGGACAAGGTGTTGGGACTGTAGGCCCTGCACTCTCCCGAGCCACTTTACTGGGGCGCTTAGTCTCGTCGACCGCCACAGCTATTGTCGCTCGTGTTCCTACCACCCCATGTAGTTACCTTAATTTCATTTTGGCAGACTGTCATTTTTTGCTTCTCTTCTACCCATCTGGCCTGACGTTTCGATTATTATTATTATTTTATTTGCTTCATTTGCTCAAGCCTCAAAAAACATCCTCGGGTCCGCTTCGCGCGTTAGCTCAGTCACATTTGTTAATGTTGGTACTTCATGCTTTACCTGCCCGTCTTGGGTGAGCTGCCGCAACTGTGGAACTGAGCGGTGCAGAGCACGGGCGGTAGGATTGTGTTCGCCAGTTGGTATGGCAAGCCCCTAACGGATCCTATATAATTTAGTTTCGCCTCTGGTACCGTAAAATTGTGTTATACCGGATGGCGGGGTAATAACGGATTTTCGTATTATTTCCACTTAAAGCTCCATAACTGGAAGGCTATTGTATGTAGCGATCTCTAACAAGTTTTTTTCAATGCTCAAAAAGTGACAGATTGACGTAAAACAATCCCAGAAACTCTAGCANATGCTGCATTTGCTCAAACCTCAAAAAAACATTCTCGGGTCCGCTTCGCGCGTTAGCTCAGTCCCATTGGTTAATGTTGGTATTTCATGCTTTACCTGCCCGTGATGTGCGCGTTTGGTGGATTTTCGCGATCGATCGATCGCGCAAATCCACCAAACGCGCACAACACCCGTCTTGGGTGAGCTGCCGCAACTGTCGAACTGAGCGGTGCAGAGCACGGGCGGTGGGTATGGCGAGTCACTAACGGATCCTTTGTAAGTTAGTTTCGCCNNNATCGATCGATCGCGCAAATCCACCAAACGCGCACAACACCCGTCTTGGGTGAGCTGCCGCAACTGTCGAACTGAGCGGTGCAGAGCACGGGCGGTGGGTATGGCGAGTCACTAACGGATCCTTTGTAAGTTAGTTTCGCCTCTGGTAGGTATTTTATTGGATCATTCCTGTTTCTGTGTCTAGTTTTCGTCTTTTCTTTGTCGCAATTCAAAGAATGATATTATCCTCCATTTCTCTGCATGCATTATACCTACTGACTCGAGTCATTTATCTCTAGAAAATATTATCAGTTCTTAACGCCGTTGTAATCTATTTTTTAAACTAGAGCACTCTGAGAGCTCATACCTCCGCCAAGCGAGGCAACGGTAGCAAAAAATTCAAATTGGCCCTGAAACCATAATTTTCTTTGTATTAACTCCAAAATCGAATCACTTGTGTCTTTTGATAGTAATAACAGCTTGTGAAATTTTCTTGAACATCCGTTCATAACTTTTGAGTTATAGTGCTAACAAACGTTATGACCAACATGAGTCAAATATACAGACGAACGAACCGATCTGCACCAAAATTTAATCATTAATGTCTTTCAACATTACTAACAACCCCTAGAAATTTCATAAGGATCCATTCATTATTTTTTGAGTTCTTGTGCTAACATGCATAAAATTAAAGACAGTGACAAACGAACGAACGAACTCACGGATCATTACCAAAATTTGGTCATTTACTCTTTGTTATATACCTTAATTTCATAAAAATCCATCCATAACTTTTTGAGTTATGGCAGTGAGAAAAATGAGGCAGACAAACAAACGAATGAACATATCTTCACCAAAAGTTAATCATGTGTTCCTCCTAACATGCCTAACAATCCCTGTAAATTTCATCCAAATCGGTTCAGAACTTTTTGAGTTATCTTGGTGACAGACAGACAAAGACGACGAAAACATAACTTCCTTGGCGGAGGTATTAAATGGGTAGTGGGAGTACAAATCATCAAGTAAGCTTTCCAGCTTTAATATATGCAAGGAATTAGTTTCAAACTTACAGATATACCGTAAGGAGTAAATAATAAAGGCGAAGATAAATAAAGGACAACCATTAATCGACTTACGTGTCTCTATCGATGCAAAGTACTACTAGGACAGTGAACTTGTTGCTGACAACCAGCGCACCTGTTAAGGGAAGACACTGAAATTCAGGTGTAGGCTATGGGGCAGATCACCTTAGAGCATTTAGAGCTTCAGACCTGCTAGCGAAGATTGCCATGCACGGCGATATCACATGAACGATTTTCCGTGTTTTTGGATGCGCTGCATGTCCTTACCGCTCCGGTGCTTATTAAAACACAACCTAATATATTACACAGAGCAAAATATAATCGTTCAGAGTCGTTCCCGCCAGCATACTGAGGAGAAACTGTAGTTGAAATTTCGCTGATGACGCGGATATCCAGCCGCCGGAATCGGGTTGTTTGACATACATATATTTTTTTACTGTTTACAGTACTCGCTCTCTTCACTTCAGCACAAACTCATTTCAGTACTTTAATCGAGACATCACATAGTCGTATTTGCACCCGTCTGTTCGGTGACTGGTGGCGAGTCTTGGCGAAGTCCCTCAACTCTCCGAATGCTAAGGATTTCTAAAGAATTCTTGGCATGGAGGTTCGTAATCCCTATCTTCTAACGTGGTAAATTCATGGATTTTGGACAGTTGGTCCTCTTAAGCATATCCTAGAAAAGTTCTCGCCTCCTTCCGTTCGGCTTATGAACCTTATGAGGAATGGCGAATAGAATTATCCTATCCTGTTCAGCTGTCACTGTGTATACATGCACTCATGACAGCAGCGCGCTCGTTATCCCCCTGTAATTATGACGCCATTGTGTTTGGTATTCAATTAGTTTACTGTTGCAGTAATGCCAATGTGACTTACATTTGTATTGGGCTGATTGAACAGCTGTAGCTGCAAGTGCCGCTGCTATTATATTCAGAGTTTTCTTAGTTCGAGTCGACGTTATTTCTTATGATGGGACAGCGTCCTCTGCTTATACAACGTTCTTAGTGGAATCTTTGAAACGTGTGAATGTTACACGGTGCTGCTATGTGCGCAAAACGAATGGGATGGACTGTAGAGTCCCGGCATTATTGATTTATTGCAATAAATCCTCGAATAACTTCAATAAAAGCTCCATCTAATTTCGGCGAACAGCTTCAATTTTTATTGAATAAGATTGGTTTTGTTTCTTAGCCATGGTGCAAAGTGCAACATTGTAGCTTACTTTTACTCTCGTGGATTCGCTTGCCGTTATTGGTTGTTTGGTGTGCCAGGCATGCTTGTTATTTCGATACGGAATTTTGTGTGTCGATTGAGAATTGCTTGCATGCTTATTGCGATACATAGAACTTTATTCTTTCGCTGTGGTAACTCGTATCGTCTTCGCTTTGCCTGGCTGGAGGGTGAGGATGAGGGGAGTTGTGCTCACCCCTCCCGGTACTCCCACAGTTGCTTGTACTCTATGGCCTTAGAGCTGCAAAAAGCTTCGCTGCGGACAGGATTCGAACCTGTGCGGGCAGAGCCCAATGGATTTCTAGTCCATCTCCTTAACCACTCGGACACCGCAGCTGTAATGGAGGAAGGTGTGAGTAACGTTGTTGAGAATTGATACGATCTAGTTATAAAAGTTTTATTGAAGAGCGAGTATAAGTGTATAGATTCAAAATTACCGATTCCGTGTCTGCATTAGTTATAATTATTAGTTAAAGAATAATTATTAAAGCTGCAACTTCTAAAACCGAGAAGTCGTTAATATCTTTGGCTCTAGACAGTTTTCGATCGTGACGTTCATTTTCATTACAAAGCTCAGGTAGCTAGCTAACACTATCGAATACTGAAGACTTAAACTGTGCAATAATTTCAATAATTGTAATTTATATATTAATATCGACAAAGTGCCCATTATTTTTGCCGTTCTGATGCAGCGGAAAAGTTCGTAATCAAATTTTGTTTTTGAGAAGGTTAAAAAAAAATAATAAATAACGGATGAGTACCATAACTCCGTATAGATAGTGCGCACACGAACCGGAGCAGTGCTCAGAGGTAATGAGCTCCAGCAGTAATCTCTATCGAACCGCTTACCTCGGGGTACACGTACGTTACAAACAGAAGAGCTCTTATTTTCTTAATTATTATAAGAACTCTTAGCCCGCCAGAGTAATTATGGGTGGCGATGAAAATCGCTCTTGGTTATTTGTGCAGCGTTATAAGGTTTATGTAACTAAACTTTTGTTTTGAAATGCTAGTCCAGTGGTTCTTTACCTTTTTACTCCTCCGGCCCCTTAAGGATATATTTTTTCCTTCGAGCCCCCTTTGTGATTTTAAATAAATGTGGTACGAAAACACGAGCCAATAAGTTCAAACCAGAGAGCGCATAGGTACCTCTGTCAAGTAAAACAATAGTAACGAAAAATTCAAATCGGCTCTGAAACCAGGATTTTCTTTGTATCAATACCAAAATCTAATCATTTGTGCCTTTTGATAGTGCAGTGGCCGCTGAAGCAAATTTTACCCCTGTGCCGCAAAAACAAATTTTCACCCTGTGGTATTGCATTATTCTTTAATAACTTTATTTTTGAATTCTCCTCCATACTAGAGGAGGGTGGTGTGATGCGTGTTGCGCCATCCCCCCCCCCCTCCCCGCCAAACAGTCAATCTGTGTTCTATCAGAGCTCCAGCAAAGTACCGTACACGTACGTTACGCTGGCACACGGGCCTCTACGTTGCTATTTTTCACTTATTTGGCACCATACTAAAAACCACCACGGCATAACAATGGGTCGGAAGAAGCTTACCACTGAAGAAAAGACTCGGGCTCTCGAGCAGAGATTACCGGTGAACTGCATAACTGTCGAACTGAATATCAGCCGAGTGTCTATCCCTTTTCAAGCTTGAAAAATCAGCTGCCTCACTCCCTGCCGGAACCAAACCGCCACACAAAGTGGGATGTGGGCGCAAGAGAAGGACAACAGCATGCATCACCTCTTTCACCAACACTTTGTCAAGCCTTGCTGTTGTCTTTCTCCTGCACCCACATCCTACTTTATGTGGCGGTATGGTCTCAGCAGGGAGTGAGGCAGCCGATTTTTTGAGCTTGAAGGACACTCGGCTGACATTCAGTTCGACAGCTACGCCGTTCATCGGCACTCCCTGCACGATTAGGGTGAGAGCCTGAATCTTTTCTTCGATGGTAAGCTTCTTCCAATCGATTGTTATGCCGTGGCGGTTTTTTGTATGGTGCCAAAATAAGCGACAAGGTAAGAAAGTAGACACGTGCACCAGCGTAACGCATGTGCATTCTGTTCGAGCTCCGATGGATCTCAGACGGACTGTGTAGTGGGGGTGGAGCAACACACGTCATACCACCCTCCTCTCATATGGCGATGAATACGAAAACAAAACCATCGGCGAATCATGCTGTAACTTTGTTTCTGCGGCACAGGAGTAAACTCTGTTTTTGTGGCCACTGTATTAACAGTTTCTGCAATTTTCTTGAAGATCCGTTCATAACTTTTTGAGTTATGCTGCTGACAAACATTATGACGAACACAAGTCTAACAAACAAATGGACCAACCAATCTGTACCAAAATTTAATTATGTCTTTTAACGTTACTAACAAAACAACTTCTGTACATTTCATAAATATTCATTCGGAACTTTGCGAGTTATTTGCTAGCAAGCAAAAAAAAAAACTAAATTAAATAAAAAAACGCGACGAAGAAAGGAATGAATTATTAACAAATCACCATAAAAATTTGGTCATTTACTCTTTGTAATAAACCTAACAACTCCTGTAGACTTCATGAAAATCCATCCATAACTTTTTGAGTTATGGCACTAAGAAAAAATAGGCAGACAAACAGATGAACGAATTTCCACCAAAAGTTAATCATCTGTTACTTCTAACATGCCTAACAATCCCTGTAAGTTTCCGTTCAAAACTTTTTAGGTTATGTTGTTGACAAACAGAAAAATACAACAAATACATAACCTCCTCGGCAAAGGTAATTAATGTAAATCAGGTTTTACTGCGGAGGCTCGCGCCCCCTTGAAATCCGCTCACCCCCTCCCTCAGGGGGAGGGGCGCCCTTCAGGTAAGAACCACTGTGCTAGTCCGTTATAAAGTTTGAAATTTAATAAACTCATCTGCATCCTTAGCGCTAATGCACTGAGCTTCTAGGAAACAGATCATGCCAAGCCTCAACTACGTACGGACGCTACCCTTTCATCAGACGTCCATCTTCCTGTTTGTAGACAGGGTAAAAATATCAAAAAATAATTTATACTCCCAGAAACCGAACTATTAGTTGTTGTATGTGGTCGTTCTATAGTATACAAACCAAAAGGTCTCGCTTTCGTGTACCATACGTACGGAGAATCGGTGTGACGGAATAAACAGTTCTACATAGTTATTTTTTGTCTAACCCATGTTACCCAACCAAATACTCTTATGAACACTGCGTGTAAAACTGACCCGATTTTTACTCAATTGACTTAAAATGCAATACGTTTAGTACGTTACACAACAGATATTTCAAAATATCTTGGTAAACAAAAAACTTTTAATCATATCCCTTACAAAAACACGAGATATCTTGTAGAAGTCTTACGTTGACGAGAGAGATAGGTACCACGTGACTTCTTGGGTGAGTGCGTTACGTTTGCTGGTTAATATTTTACTTGGTTGTTACCTGTTGGCGTATAACTGAGACATGGATACAGGAGGATGGCGGGGGACTGAATTGATGTAGCTAACGCCTTGCATTTGAGGAACATCCTACATAATTATGTGCTGCTTGATGAGGGCGTCATGGTTCTATTTTTGCAGCACCTGTAATAGAAGTCTCTGAAGTACTTCGACTCTTGACTTTCAAAGAACATATATTTCGAGTTTTTCAGTGATATGCATTGAGCAAGAGCATTAAAGTGTGGAGACGATGCGTAGCGGCAGTTACTGCAGTTTGCAAAGGAGGAGTTGGCAGTTTTGTCGAGCTCAGCTGAATCCAATTTTCCCGTGATTGAATAGGCTACCACTTGGAGGTCCCGCCCATTCGCTGCGTAGGTAGGTACCTCCTCGTTCCAAAAGAGAATTCGAACAGATATCACAATTTATTCACAAGTAAAACACGTAACTGAACTAAAAATAAGAACTAGAACGCCTCGTGGCGTAATACCATTACCTGCGATGGGGGCAACTTCAACGAAGTTATTTTTGATGGCCAGCTAATCCTAGTTTCTCATATGGATATTGTGTCCAACAAGGTTAGGGTTCAGCCCCCCCCCTCCTGTCAAGATCTCCTAATAATAGCATAGGAAAAAATTAGAACGCCTCGTGGCGTAAGACAATCTGACGCGGTGCAGGCAAATTCAGCTCCATTTTTTTTGGCCCGCTAGTCCTAGTTTTTTACATGGGTCACATCTAGGTCAACCCCCCCCCCAGACTCCCTGCAAAAATTTATGAACATTGCTCAACTCCACTTTTTGGGTGGGGAAACAAATATACATATATCTATACTTAATTCTTCAACGAAAACATTATCACCTCTCTCACTTCGTTTGCAAGTGATAACTACTTTATATAGTGCTTGCGTACCACCTGTCAGGTACGCGTATACCACTAGTAGTACGCCTACTATTGATTGGGAACCCCTGGTGTAACTGAATTTAGCCTGTAAGTTCCAGTTTGCCTGATACACGACTGAATTTGAGTTGAATATTGTAAATTTTCGTAATGGTTTCAGAGAATGCGCATAATCTGCTGAACGAATCAACCGATGAGTAATTTTCTTTCATTGAAGTTTGCGATATCCAAATAAAATCGTTACACAATTCCCTAATGAGTGGATGTAAGAGTGTGATTCTTTAAATTACTAGATTGTATCTTTATAATATATGTGTGAATGAATGCATCTTCGTGTGTCGGTGATTTAATGAATAGACCTACTAGTCATGGTCATGTAAGTAGTGCATTATTCAACACTAATGGCATACACATACTTATGAACTTTTTCACGCCGACTACGCACAGTTCAACACCATGGCTTTATCAAATTCTGAGCTAAATTGTAGCTAACTTGATCATTTTTTTTTTTTTACTTTTATGCTGCCGAGTAACTATAAGGAAACCCTATTTCGTGTATGAAAGAATAAAAAATGATTGAAATTCACCGCAATTTAGCTCAGAAGTTAATACAGCCATATGGTTTGAGTGAGCATGAAAGTGTAGAGAGAAGCGTTAGTTAAGTGAACGAGCAGAGCTGTAGGTATAGAGCGCCTGCAGTGCTTTAGCGTTGCGTTACTCAGCCTTGCTTTGGATGAGTCACCTCTGCTTCACAGGTGGTGAGTTTGCCCCCTCGTCTTGTGAAGGGTCAATGTTGCAGCCGCTGCTGCTCATCTCGCCGCCCATTGGGGGTCACTCGCCGGGGACGAGCTTATGCTCTATGTGCCTTTTGTGAAACAGACTTCAGCTTGGCGCCGCTTTGTCGTAATTCTTTTGTCCAATTATTAAGTCATTTTGTTTGTTTTTTTCTTGATTCATTGGCAAATCAAGCCGATGGCACCGTCCAGTGCCCAGGATTTATAGAGTGCAGTATGTACTTCGCCTATACCGTTATCATTGTTCGTTTCTGGTACTAGTTTTTTTTTTATTTTAGTGTGTCCAATTAGCAACACGTGCACAAGAATGACGGCCCTCTTGATATTTAAGTTCTATATATGTAGGTTCTTCGAAGGTTCTAAAATGATGCACATGAGGGACCCTAGATTTTCTTCAAGAAAAAATTAATATGAAATATACGGGAAAATGTAGCCGGTAGACTACAGAAGAAGAGAAATATCTGATACGCTATTACATTAAACAACTGTACGCGTCAAGGAAGAAAAGTACACGTTTATACTTGTCATTATGTTATGACAGCCATACTTTTCCGAAACGTTCATTTTTTTTGCCTTGATTTATGAATTTGTGCGAATTTCTTTGCATATAAAACTTCTTTCTTTCATACCGCTCTTTCCATTATAATGACACAGAACATCTTAGGGTAATTCAAGTCTATATCATCCATTTTTTTGTCTCTTGTGCATTTCTATTTTTCATGTTAGCAACAAAAGAAATATTTTTATTATCCGGTGTCTGATTTAAGCTAGGTAGGTATGCATTAATTACCGTATAGTCTAGTGAGTCTTAGCTATTTACTACCTAAATGGACCGTTCGGTCACATTTAAAACTGCTATTCACCCAATATTTCCACTGCGTTGAGTCAAGAGATTAAAACTACCACGATGTGGGTATTCATTACGCCCAGTATCAACACTGGGAGATGCACTATCTCAAGATCAATAGGTACCGTATGTTGCTTCCCGTGCCCCGTCAGGCTATGCTTTTCTTGCCGTGCTCACTCTGCGGGGAATCTGCATTTTTTTCAGCCGGTGCAGGGGAACGCGTTTTGGTTTTGCTACAGTTCGTTTCTTTACGTAAATATGCTGTGAAGTTGTGCTTCTCTTGGCTCCTTATAACTGCAAATCTATGTTAGGTACTGATATTCTGACTTATGGTTTCTCGATTGCTTCACAGCTTTTTGCTGCTTTTCGTAACTATTACCGTCGTTCGTTAGAAACAACTGACAGGGATCCGCCGCTCATTGCGTTCCTTTTCGCAAGATAATATTCCTTGGTTATTGTAGAATGAATGTTTGTTTTTCCTTTTGGAAATCAAAATTTGAGCATTGCAGTACTCAAAGTTTATTATTGACATTTCAATGAAGTCCTTTGGTCTGTGCTTATAGTTGTGATCATTGCAAAAGTTTTTTTTTTTACTGGCTACGTTTGAGAGTCTAGCTGTAACGTCTGCTTGCATCGTGACCTCGATTCGCAGTGTTTATTAGACAGCGCTTGGCACTTATCATTCATTACTCTGTGTATTGCCGAGACCACGCTGACCCACGTACGCTCAACTGACAAGCGGACCTTCAGCTTACGCGTCACCCCGATTACGTAGGTACTGAGAGTCTGTACTGCTCAAGATACCCAGGGAAAGTATCTACTTAAGTTGAACGACTTGGGAGGTGAACGTCCACTCCTAAATTGAGCGTGCCACTGTATGTGTAGTGTGGTCTCTGCGTGAGGCTCTTGCTTAAGTTGTGCTTGCAACCGACCATGATGTACGAGTACTGTCCTCTGTGCAACAACTCTATTATTCAACTCCTTTGATCCACGTTAAGATATTTTTATATTTTTTGTAAACATTCTGATAAGAAAATTTTACTTATTTGCCCTCAGAGATATTGCGATGGATTGTTGTTGACATTGTGGTTTGTCCTGGTCAGATGTCGTCAGTCATATCCACCCTCGACCTAATCTTATTTAACATCATAGATTACTCTCCTATTGACGACACTCCCCTACCAAACAAGTGCTACGGCTCATTGATGGAACTTTGATTACATCTCTTCTAAGTAACAAAGCGTTGTGACTGCAAACAGAAAACAAATTGTTCATGGTTTAGTAACAAATGCATTTATTTAAAGGGAACACACGTTCGTAAGCATAGGAGATTGGTAAAAAGCGAAATTATATTTTACCAGTTGTAGGTCATTTCGACGCCCTCTATCAAAAATATGAATTATTTCGCTATATTTGCAGACATCATGTTCCTACAAGAGCACAAATTCATTGCTCATAATAATACCGTATGGACCATCAGCCTACAAGGTTACTTTATTTTTATTTTTATCCTCTACTATCCTACAACACAATGCCTGTACGGTCCGCCTGCAATATAAGTTTAAGCTTTACAACGTTCGTAAGTGCACTCCACCCTGCGACTACACAGCAATACGCCTCCTACTGTTCTGCATTCAAAAGACGACCATATCTCCTCCAACATCTGCCATTACCGCCGGAGCACCTGTTCTGCAGCTCTGATGCCAGCCTGTGTTACTGAAGAAATGAAGTTCACTGAACCAGGACTTGTCCAGGTACTTGTGTAGAAAGTTTGAACCACTCTGGGCCATAATTGGTACGTTTGTCGGACACTGCTCGTATTTCATGCAGCCGTCGAGTGCCCTTCTCACTCTGCATATCATGAACTGCATCTTGGCCTCCTCTTTATCTTGGCACTCCACAGATGATACTCCTCGGCTCTCTAAGTGCTGCGCCTCTGCCCGACAGGCAATAGCTCTTACTTCGGGCTTATTGATTTTGCTGTATCCGATGTGCGATTTGCTTGAGTTGTTTGTATGGGTCTAGATTGTGTATGTCATGGCGCTGCATGTTACTGTGGCTCTTGGTGCTGCTGCGGTTCTGTAGCTTTTATCAGGGGTCACTGCTGTCACTGCATCGCGGCGTTCGCCTCGGTCGTTTGTTTATGGATCTATTTTATTTATTGCGTCGTGTTGTATGATACTTTCGCTACACTTGTGGCTTGGCAAGACCGGTTATAGCTCTTGCTTCGAGTCTGTTCAATTATCTTTCTAAAAATTGTGTCTGTATTTGAATGTAGCGAGCTACTTGTACGGGATTGTTCATTTAGATCTAATTTTTATTGTTCAGTTGCCCCTATTTTAGCTTGCACATTTGCCCCTATGGTAACTTGTGCAGGTCAGTAGTAGCTATGTGTGCACTGCTGGTGGTAGCTATATATATTGTGAAGGGGAATCTCTGTTTTGAATTTTACATGTGATGTTCATGCGACACTTTGAATTGGAGTGAGTAGCTAAAAAAAAGACATGTATCTAAATGAAAGGTTATTTGATTTGGTATTTACTCATTGCTATCTGTTCAAGTTATTTAAGCCTTTCATATCCCCTACTATAACGAATTAAACTGACTGGATTCACCCAAGACGTGTACGAGTCAGGATTAGAGTAAAGTTTAAGTACCTATACGTGGTTCGTGTAGCTCCTCTTTTATCACTATAGTTCGCGTTTCTTCAATAGTTACTGCAGTATTTTATATTTCTTGACCTGCTAGTTGTCCCGCGTTGTGAATACTACTTTCTGATCGATGTACCAATAGAGAGCTCATCAACATCATTGCTTTATGACCGTCTGTCATGGGGCTCTCGCACCGTACTTTCTTGTGACCCTCTGCAGCTGCGTGTGGAGCTGTCTAAAGTACTTTTGTGCTATTGCAGTTGCCCTGATGATCTTTCAATTCCCCTGCATAGTCTATATGTAGGCGCTGCATCAATGAGAGTTTTATATATTTATATTCTCTTTATTTACTATCCAGTAATATTTTATTTTGACTTGCGAACTACACTGGCACGCTCACGGTAAGCTTCTATGCCATTGCCCTTATGATTAACTTGTTCATTTGGTTCATCATATATTATTGATGAACAAACTAACCTAACCCTGTGGAGTAACACCACTAGGGATCTCCACCGGTTACCACCTTATAATTACCGCTGTAGATAATACGGCGTGTTTTTTACCGTCCCTACTTTGCTTCCCTCATTTTGTGCTCTTATATAGTAGGTTTGTATATATATCTATGTCGTTTTTCCCTTTTTCCATACTTTATATTCTCAAATGCATTGTGGTATACGTGGTTTCCTCCTTTGGTTCAGCGAATTACGTAGCCTCGTTTTTGGGTTACAATTATTGTGCATCGATGACGAACTTCAGCCTTAGATTTGACAAACTATACGACAAAATGACTTCGAACTACCTTCTATCAGGTCGGTCTGAATGTGTACGTATTGCGCTTCTCGTGACACACGTGCAGTGCGGAGAAATATTTTTCCTCCAGCATCTCGAAATATTGGGAGCTTTTTCCGCTTCACCGTATGAGTCAGATCATCAGAGACTACCTCATTGTCCTGCTAAATCTTATTCGGGACGGCTGTGCATTTGCATTCATTGGTGGAAGTGTTCTCACCTCTATTGTTTGTGTTAATGTAATGCTCTGGTGCTTTCGAAGGCTCTGAAAAGTGCTTATTGTACCACTGAGGAGAAAGTCCTTATCCACTCGCTGAGTCTAGAAACGTCCCGCTAAATACGTTTTGTGATGGTAACCGGTAGCGTTTGTTAGCACCGATGAAACTTTGTTTTTGTTCTAAAGATAAAACGTTGTATGAGCAACTCTTTCCAAATAGAGATAATTTAGTTTGAGGGTAAAATGATGTAATATAGAGCACCCAAATGTGTACAGTAAGTCTGCGGACTTTACTCTCAAAATTTAACTATGATCTCCGAATTGAGTGTCTAGGTACCCAAGCACTCTTCAGTAGTAGTGCATTAAATTCGAACTGCAGCAAAAGGTTACAAATGCGAGTTCTGCTGGACGCACGTGAATTTGTGCCTGGTTGTTGGCTAGAAATGTCTTGTATCACCACATGGGGTGTGCTATTTTTTATACTTTAGAGACTTTGTTCTCCAGCAATATTTAAGTATTTAATCATTGGTTAACTTGCTGCTTACTTGTTTAATTTGAAGTATTTAATCGTTGGTTCACGTCTTGGAGACGTATCCACCAACTGTCCATCCATCACGGTGAGAGGAAAATGCAGAAACTAGACTTTTACTTGGTACACTTTCTCATATTCGTTTAGTAGTGGGTCATAGGAATGTAAAATTAAGTAAATTTATCTTTATGCGTTTTACTAGGGCAGAAACTTACATTTTCCGCTTGAGACTGTATAAGAGAAGAAAGAAAGTTTTAAAGTGCCAGGATTTTCGTTGTCGCTGCTCTGCATTGGTATTTTGTTTTTCGTTCCACGTCTTTGTAACTTCTTCCTAAATTGCACGGTCTTGCTTTGTTTATCTTTATTGTCGTCTACCCAATTTAGTTCCCACGCTAGTGACTTACTAATTTTCTCATAATAACTTGAGCACTTCTACATCCCATATATTTATTCTCTTATCGGCGGCGATATCTGTTTACATCGTTATGATAATGGAGCTTCCTTGTTAAAAAACGTTATCAGGTTATTGAAGACACCGCCTTGTAGCTATAGATATACAAAACTATGCACTGGCATAACTCTTAAGATCGGAACAGCCAGTTTTGAACTTATTTCAAAGAATTTTTCCCTTCAAAAGTCTTGAGTATTTCATTTTAACCCTTTTAACCTCTCTTTTGTGTGATTATGTAACTTTATTTTCCGTTTATATTTTAATAAATATAATGGACTTAAAATTTGCATGCGCCGTGGAAGAAACACCTGGCTATATGCGACTGGGGCAGAGCTTTGAAGTTGTCCATCCAAGTCCCAATTAGAGAATCAGAAATTTGAAATAAAGTGAAGTAGATTTTTGAACTTTGTATGATCGAAAGGTAGGTGTTTATTAGTCTTAAAGTAAGGTTTCTGTCCCTGTGTACTTGAAAGTTAGTAAGGTCAAGGAATCTGTGTAGAATAACCGCCGAGTGGCTTTTGAAAACAGAACACCTTATGCATTTTTGTTCTACTAGATAGAATTCTCTAAGTGTGTGTATTCAAATCAAGCAAAAACCAAGTATAAACCAACTTCCAAAGTCTCACGGAAACAAAGCCTTGAAAATTCGTTAACATATTTTGGTAGCCTTTATTAAAGTGCGTAGAGTATGTCCGTAGAGATAGAGAAGGCTCAGTCGTGGCGGCAGTGGTCCCGTGCAGAGCTAGGCTACAAGGGCCATAAATCGATCCATACGCTGTGTATGGGGTAGCCCGAGCAACAGAACAGTGCCTATCGCCATCTGGCGGTCGCGATGCAACTTTAATACTCTACTTCTTGGGTCAGATAGAGCGCGGCCCTTCCTTCGTTAAGGCGGTAAACCCGCGAGTGTATGGTAATCTGAAGCAAGTGAAGGCGTCCATTGGACTCCCTCCGATTTACCTAGCTCTGTTCATCGTACTATCGTTAGTCGTATGTAGTTAGGAGGCCTCTGTTGTGCCTGTTTTGCTGGCGACGACCTTGAGAATGGTTTCTCGGTAAAAATATCGTCTACCGACGTTACAGCAAAATGAGGGCCAAGTTTCATGCGTCTGGACACCCAAAGTAGATTCTTCGATTCTGTTTAAATGCTGATTGGTGTTATCAGTGGATTACTTAATACACTAATAATTTTAAGTGTATCTGTAAAGTCTACGATTGCATGTTTAGCCATTTTTCTTTTTTTGCTGAAGTCCTGTTTTCAGTGCCAGTAGATATTTCATATGTATTATTTATTGGTAACGAAGCACATAACCCCTTTGCTAGGAATCAGGTACAATAGGTATTGGATTACATTCATTGTTTAAGGTTTTAGGAGTCAACCGATCACGTAGAGGTAAAGGATCCAGTCATATACCTACCTATGTATTATACTGTCCAAAGTACATGGAAAGTCCATTTAAGTTCGCTCTGCAACATAAAAATTTATTTATCGGAATGTGTATTAGACATTTTGAAGATGCTCGGTGACTTGACTCACCCAGCAAAGTTTTTCAGTGTTGGCGTGGTGTGTGCCTAAAGTCACGAACAGCTAATGCCTTCATGTTATACGCACGTCACAGGTCGAACATGAGCAATGCCTCTCGTCTGTTCAGTCTAGAACTACTGTATTTAGTTCTAATAATTGGTTAGCAGTCATCTGGAACTGATGAGCTTGCACTCGAGGGCCCACTTCTCGCAGCAATACCCCGTAATTGTTAGCCTTTTACTGCAAATGGGGACCGTACCGTCAGCCTGTATTACTGATAATAAGGTAGCAGTGTCGTGATTTTATCAGCTGATATACTGCTGATTATAACTTACCTCACAGCTGTGCCTTGCGTGAGGCAGCAGGGAATTCATCATTTGCATGTGAAGCTAAGTTGATTCTGCTGGTGTTGCGCTGCTGCTTGTGGCACACTTAAGCTTACGTACTTTGCTACAAGGTAACTAGGTTTATTCAAGTTTGAAGTTTGTTGCGTGTGTAAAATCTGGAAAAGTTATTATCTGTACTTTCGTAAATTTCCGTGTCACGCTATTCAATTGAGAATTTTGGAAAAAAAATTGTTGAAAACGCAAATAAAAAATGATCTATTGTAATTCAGATGGAGTTTAAATTGTACGATCTCTGTACTATGGCACACGAGCGGTCGGAGTGCTGTTGTTCGCATTGGCACTCCAGTACTTTTTTTCGTAGGTACGTACGTGCAAAGAAAGGTGCCGAAGATTTAGTGGTTTCCAGAGATTAGGTGATCCGTCATGAGCTTAAATATCCGTTAATAGCTCGCTGAGATCTCTTCACACCTCATTGACCCAAGACTATAATACTGAAATTTACTGCTTCGTCTTGTGTGGAGCAGTTGTGCGTGTGGCTGAATCGCCCATGCGTGACGGCGCGGCTCATTGCCAAGGTGCCGTGGGGCCTCCAGTGCTGGATCACCATTGCCAACTAGTATTTTTAATTACCAGTACTACCAATGTGCAAACATTAGTAGAGAGAGGAAGTGCTGTAACTTAAATCGGGTGCAGGCTATTTGAGTTCTCTAGCTAAGCGGCAATAAGGATGAGCAGCTTACCTTGTTCGTGATGGTCGGTTTCAG
Source organism: Parhyale hawaiensis (assembly GCA_001587735.2). Lineage (NCBI taxonomy): Eukaryota > Metazoa > Arthropoda > Malacostraca > Amphipoda > Hyalidae > Parhyale > Parhyale hawaiensis. Next base: position 9,988,632 of record LQNS02278080.1, read on the forward strand.
TACAGGATTAGCAACTCTACCTTCTTGGGCTCCGTAAGAAATGTAGTGCATGGAATGCACATACCGGTACTTGGTTTTTAGTATGGCGAAATCTGGCATTAGTCCTCTTTAGAGATTTGTCCCTTGAAGCTGTCTGAACGAATGATGTCACCTCTCTCGAAATACTTTGGTGAGTTAAAAACAAATACTTCGAATATGTGCGCTATACATAGGATCAGTGTACGTCAAATGCAGTTCAATTCAGTTGCGGTGTGGGGAAAGCGAAACTTTATACCATGTTGAAAATTACCACATATTATTTCATTTCATTTTTTTTCGCTTTCGGCCTGTAAATTATGTGCCTCAACGTCTAATGCTATGCGGCCAGCGATCCCGACCGGCCTCGGCCTATAGAAGAGATATATATGAGCCTGAGCTTGTCTATAGGCTGCAGCGTGTCCTTCTCTTGAACATTTGCAGCGAAGTGAGCAAATGCTTCTGGAAATTAATTGCCTTTAGATAAATATCAGTTATTTCTGTAAGTGAAGCTTTTGCATTTATACCTACGCATTTCGACAGAGTGAAGCAGTTACGAGAGACAAATGTCTGCGGATGTAACGATGTGGTAACGTAAAATTTTATTGTGATGGATATGTTGTGCGCGTTTGACGGATTTGCGCGATCGATCGATCGATCGCGCTGCGCGTTTGGTGGATCGTTCAAATTTTTCAATGAAAAAAAAACAGTCCTTGCCTCCCCTAACCTACCCGACATTAAACCCGAATAAAGTCCCAACTTACCCGAAATTACGGCCTAATACCTGCAACATCGATCGCGCAAATCCACCAAACGCGCATCAGATATACCTATCGAAACGTGAAAACGAGCAATGATCAGTGTGTCGTGCGAAACGTAATGTGAACATTTACCGCCGTACACACAAGTAAACAGAAAGATCACTTTTTCACTCTTTCACTCACTGCGCCTTCACACGTAAGGCAGCTGCAGCAATAATCGTACTCGTGGATAGCAAGACCCTTTGGTCAGACGTTAACTAGGAAATCATGTAATATGTCTCATCAAGGGCTTTCGACTGAATATTGCCCTAAGGGTTTCATTAGCTAGGTCCTCCCTTTCAATGCTTGAGAGAGGAGCATCACCTCATAGGCTACGGAGCAGGATCTTGAGGACGTCTTTCATTCGTGCCGCCATTGTTTCTTCATTGGTCCTCCCTTTCAATGCTTGAGAGAGGAGCATCACCTCATAGGCTACGGAGCAGGATCTTGAGGACGTCTTTCATTCGTGCCGCCATTGTTTCTTCATTGTTATGACATCTTTCCATTTAACAAATAACTGCATGTTGTTTTATTTTTTTCTTTCTCCCCAGATTCTCTATGCCTGCGCGTGCTCATCGCCATCGTGTATGGGTTCCACGTTACTATCAATAGCTGATGTTCTTTCCGTTTCCTCCTTGAATCTTTACTTTTAACAATTTAGCTAAGGAGGCGTAATCTACTCGTGCCACTGATCGTTGTTACTCCTTTTAGGCAAATATTAATATTTTCGTAGCATTATTCTCTCATATGATCGTCACGTAATGTCAGGAAGGCAAAGCGTGTTTCCACAGTTTCGGGCACAAGCGTTGGAAATACAGTACGTTCGTGATGCTCCTCGTGATATCTGGAAGGCGAAGTGTATACAGTATTTCAAAATTTGTGTCAGAAGTGAAGGAACCACTCCCCTGGTCTGCCTCATACCATCAGGAAGGCGAAGCGCACTTTCCAGCATTCCGGTTAGGAATGAAGGAAAGTCAGGTGTGGTATTTTGCGACAGGTGAAGCGAGCCGGTTGGATATGTACCCGTTCAGCGCAGGGTGCATGGGAACCCATTAGCGTTAGTGAGGAGGGTGCTCAGTAAGCTCGCTAATGGCAAGCCAGAAGTCGTGTACCGAATACAAACTGAAGCATTGGAACTGCCCGTGCATACTGAGCACCGCTCATAATGATGCCTAACCTGCCAGCCTTCGGGTGGTTGGGTGGCATGGCCGTCGAACGG